>JABUQX010099362.1:2500-22500 GCA_015478945.1 Trachelipus rathkii
TCACGTAGTCCATTGCCACAACACACAACACACACACACACAGCACAAACACACACACACACCACACACTCATATACTACTGAATATAGCATATGCGGGTATAGTGATACTATATATATACTATATATACTCCTATATAACTATACCTAGTATGATATATATAGTAATATACTGTATATATACTATAGCTACTAGAAAGTATATATATAATATATATATAAGTAATAAATTTTTATAATAAAATTATTTATTGAAACTATTGGCATAATTAGTCTCAGCCCATTTTCGAATTAAAAAAATTTCTAGCGACATGTGGAAAGTTAAATCCTAGACCTACAATTACGAGATAAAATTCGTTCGAGAATGCAAGTCTTGAAAGCCCAATGCAAAATTATTTCTTAAAGAGCTTTCCACTACATAGATTTTTGGTGTTCTCATCACCATTGTTTTTTTTTCTTTGTTTATTATGTTTTTTTAAAAAAGTTTTTAATTTAAACAAGAGGGCATTAAAAAGTTGTTAAAAAGTACATGTATAAGTATACGAGGTGATAGAATATATAATCTTACATAATAATAACTGTTTAATCTTATGTTTAATTCGTTTTTTATTTTAAATAAATCTTATTATCGACATAGCAACTCCCATAAAAAACGTTTTGCTTGTAGAAATGCCTGTAAATTTTTTTTGGCTAATTAGACTATACCTATTTATCCATATTTATATTTATACATATTTTTATTTTCTCGCTCTTTCTTTGGTCCTTTCGGTAGTAGTAGTAGTATAGTAGTGCTAGTAGTAGTAGTAGTCAGTAGTAGTAGGTTAGTAGTAGTAGTAGTATAAGTTAGTAGTGTAGATAGTAAGGTAGTGTAGTAGTTGAAACACATGAATTATTTGGTGGATCAGGTAAAGTAGATTAGAGGCTTTGGAGATAGATATAGATCGAGCTTAGTAGCTTCACAGGGAAACACATTATTCGTTTAGGTGAAATTAATGGATTGACACACGTGAATCGGAGTCTAATGAATTTAAGTAGAGCGAAATACGAATAGGATTTCAACTCGGTTTGCAAGATATATAAAGGCTCCTGCATTCTGATCAACATGTAAAAACCTAAGCCTAGCTTGGTCACATTTTCAAGATTTTCAATATCAGGCAACAAAACAAAAGTTAGGATGCGGTAAGAAATTTTTAAGAACTGTTCTTGAAGGTACAAGAGGATATCAATCGCAGTTTAAAAAAAAAATTTCTATTGCTATGACGGCCGCAAAAAAAATTTCTTTTATAAGGCTTTCTAGCGTATTTGCTTGTTTTGTCAGGTCCTCTTTTCAAAGCACCAGCAGTAATCAGGCCATCACACGGTGGGAATCCCAAGCGCCCATCGTATTGGTAGCCTTCCTCCTAACTTTGATCAATACTTCCGATGGACTATCTCTTCAGCTTGTTCATACACTTAACATACGATAAATTAACTTGTAAATTTGATCGAAGATGTATATTTAAGGAAAAGAAGAAAACGTTTTTTAAGTGCGTAATGTTTTGCAATGTACACTCTGTTGTAGTCTCGGCCGTGAAAAGTATTTTTTTGGCATTTATTCCGTTAAGTTATCTCCCCTATAATTGCCTGGAAAGTTTTTCAAAACCAAGTCCACGATTGAGCCAGGTCTTTTTTTATGACAGTCTTTCATCATCCAATGACATTAGGAAAATTTGCTGTTCTTTTTATTTAATGTTCTTATTTTTGGGTCTTCAAAAAAATTCAGATCTTCTGTTGATTTTTTCATAATTAAGCTATAGCTAATTTTAATGGAAATTTGTATTGAATTAACTCGATTCGTATCCAAGGTTTTTATCATCTTGTAATAGTGAAGGCCTTAGGTTTTGATAGCACAGAGAAGATATTGATTTTAGTACTGCTCCTAAAGGTGGATTAATTAAGGGATGTTATCGTGCTGCCAGATTTGTTTTGAAATAATGTTATGCTGGGCTTTGCTGTCCAATAAGCAATGAAAGCAGGGATATTTAGTATACCCTTCTTCTTGTCAACAGCAGAAAATTACCAAATTTTAAGTCAACAAATATGATCCACCTTGCTCAATATATTCTTGATAAGATTTAAAAAATTTTGATATATGTTTATAACTTTCTTAAATTTCGTTGAGTGCCCAATCGATTAATGAAGCCTATTATGCAAGCATAGATACTTAAAGATTCTATTCGAACTGTTAAACAAGAGCAATTTTTTGTGGTCGCATGACTTAACTCCATCCTAATTCTACGCGTAAAGTCAGGTTGTCGCAGCAATACACTACACTATCTTTGTTCTCTGTAAAATATTAAAAAGTTAATTCTTTTCTGTAAAATGAATGCCACTGTGCTTGAAATAAACATTTTCTTATTTAAAGTCTTGAAGACAAAATTCCGCACGACTATAGTGATAAATTAACAGTATTCATTATCACAAGACTCCATTCTAAGAACCTCGGCCCTGGTATAACTTGTGACTGATCGTTTGAGATCTTCAATACGCGGCGCTTGAAGACAAAAATCGCGTCGTCTAGACTCGTTAAGGAGTTGCGATAATACATATCTTACAAGGAAGCATTTCTTCATCTAAGTTCTTCGCAGTCTGTGCGAGGCAAAGCACCTTTAGAGAGTGTGGCAAAGCAAATGGCTTTGTAAAAGACTGTATCATCTAGTCGTGCATCCGCGGTTGTTGAAATTTGGGGTAGCTCGATCTAAATGTTGTTAGTTGGTTCCCTTATCGGAGGTGCACACCGAGACCATGACAAAAGCAAATAAGTATTACACATTCGTCTCGTAGTTGAGGAGATCTCTCTTTGACCCACACCTAAATATGGAAAAAAATTAGTAAAACGTTCTAATCAAAGCGAGCGAAGACTTGTCGTTTTATGAATTTTAATCAAAGCTAATCACCCAAAGATTTCTAACATCTCTATGTGTTTCACCATTTTGCAATGATTTTGAAGATTCTTATATAGGTATTCTGTAATGCATATGTTACTTATGTGACCTAAAGTTCAGATAGTCATGTTAGAATGTAGGGTTAACAGTGATGCTAGTGATTAAATTACATGTGTTTTAATGAAGATAGACTTACTTACGTCTAACTGTACGCATCACGGATCTTTCCAAGATGAGGATTTACTGAATCCGAACTCTTCGTTTCTCCATGTCGCAACATCTTTCATTTCTATCAATGTAGTGCAGACCCTTTATTTGTCGTATTCCTCGACTTTTATCTTGTTTCCACGTTTTTTTACCAAAATTGGCTAAGTAAGGCTCTTTTTGACGAAAACCAGTTATGATTTACTCGTTGATGATTGGAAGTGTTAAATTTCCACATATATAGCAAAGCAATCAGGGTTGTTGCACTGAACTTTCTAGTGCTTGTATGGAGACGAGGTCTGCATTGTGACTCCCTAGATAGCTGTTCTAGTCACAGCGAGGACTGGATCTGTGTCCAGTGTTACGGATGGCGCGTGGACAAACATAGGGGACAGATTCCAATTTTGTAAAGGTTTGTAAAGCCTTTATTATGAAAAAATTATGAAAAATTGAAATATAAACATAAAATTGATTAGAGAGAGAGGAGAGTAAATAGGTCACTTAACATTATGAAATTAAACTACGAAGGCGTGACATGAGTAGGTACATATAAATTCACGTCTAGTTAAAACAAAGCTATTAATAACGATGACTAAAATCACTCCATAATAATATAGCTTTATTTCAAAATTTGATATTGGCCAACTTGAATTGACTAACTCAACTGACTAACTGACAGTTTTTGATTGAATATTTGAACCATTACTCTAGAAACGAGTAGATTTTTTATATATTTTAGATGTGCCCCCCCCCCCTGTCTCTAGAATATTCTACAGAAATCAGGAACGCTAGAAAAGAATTATAGAATCCAGATGAGATTTTATCCTATTATACTACGTATTAAATGGGTTGAGAAATATACAACTGAAATAAATTCCTAGGGTTCTACATATAAAAATAGGACATAATACAACAATCTGATAACAATAGGATTACCAAATCATATAGATGAATAATTAGTACTTGCACAATAGTATAACTACATAAAAGACTTTGGGAGTATTGAGGAAAAACCTTTTTATGAATACGATGAAGGAGGAGAGGGTGTTGAACAAAATCAGGACCTAATAGAGCAAAACTGAGTGAAAATTCGTGCTCAGCGCACACAATAAATTGCCTATAAATCATTGTCAAATCTAACATTTCAATTAGGACACAAATAAATGAATTTGTGTTGTCTGCCAGAATTATAACAAAAGATTTCTATATAATGAGTTAAATTTATGTATGTAAATATATATATATAATTGCTCATATTTATACCTAAAAATATTATATTTGTATTTAAAATATCAACTATGTTGCTTGACGTATTTTTATTTTCATGATAATGCGAATATAATTCTCTCTCATAAATAAATATTTTTTATTATGCTTCATACTTAACTGGGAAACAGTAAGATTCGTGCGAAGTTGAAATTTTGAGGATGATTAAATCGGCTTGATGAAATAATTTTTGTGGTAAAGGGGAATTGATGAAGATCCAATTTATAAATTTAAACATACAAACTTCTTGTAAATGCTAATTGATATCCACGCTTTTTAGATGGCTGTGTGGAGTTTTCGAAACTATCAAGTTGAATGATATATACCAACGCTTTAAGTTTTTTGTCACAGAGTTTTCTTGTTCTTTATATTGAGCGTTTTAAACCCATGCTTATAGAGGGTGTGTGGAGTTCGATATCATACAGTTTTGCTAATGAATGTGGTAGACACACGCTTATAGAGGGGTGGAGAAGCTCAGATAACTCACAGTTGTTGCTAATCGAGGTTGAAACTCACGCTTTTAGAGTGGGTTTAAGTTATGAATTTCACGAGATGTTGCTAATGAGTTGAAAGCCATGCGCTTTTAGAGATTGTGTGGACGTTTCGCAACTCCCAGTTCGTTGCTAAGTGGTAGGGTTGATGTTAAGAGGGTGTGTGGAGTCGAACTCAATTTTATTGCTAATGATGTTGAAACCCAGCCTTTAGAGGAGATGCTTGAGTTTGAACCACGTTATTGCTAATAGGTTGAAACCCACCTTTGAGATGTGCGGAGTTTGAACTCAACAGTTGGTGCTAGATGAGGTTGAACCCACGCTTTTTAGAGGGTGTGTGGAATTCGAATCAAGTTTGGTTTCTAAATTATGCTGAACCCCACCGTTTAAGAGGGTGTGATGAGTCTCGAAAGTCACAAGTTGTTTGCTAAATGAGTTTTAAAAGCCACGATTTTAGAAGAGTGTGTGTAATTCAAACTCTCACAGTTGTTGCTAATTTGCAGAGTGAAGACAAGCCTATCGGATTATTTCTATCAGAGGTGTGTGGGTGCTGAGTTTATCGATCACTCACAGCTGTTTACTATGAGGTTGAAACCACGGCTTTTTTGAGGTATGTGCACTTTCTGTAACTCTCTCACACAGTTTGAGTTATCTTGTCAATGAAGGTTTGAAACCCACGCCTTTTTAGAGGGGTGATGTGGAGTTCGAAACTCCACAGTTGTTGCAATTACGGTGAATTCCCGACGACTCTTTAAGAGGGTGGGTGGATGTTCGAAGTCACGAGTTGTTTGTTAATAAGGTCTGAAAACGTCGCATCGCTTTAGAGGGTGTGTGGGTGGATTCAATGACTCTAGAGAGTGTTGTGTTAATGAGGTTAAGTGCCAAACGCGTTTTTAGAGGGGTGTGTGTTAAGAAGTTGTCAAAACTCCAAGCAGTTTGTTGCTGTATGAGGGTTTTGAAGTAGCCACGCTTTTTAGAGGTTGTGAGGTTCTGCGAAATGATAGTTTGGTGACTGTAATAGACGTATTGAACACGCCGCTTTTAGAGTGTTTGGTTCAAACTCAACAGTTGTTGCTACTGGAGGTTGCATAGCTCCTGTTTTTGTTTAAGAGGTTAATTATAACAGATGTTTGGTATTCACGTTAACTGGGGCTGAGTCTTTTTTTGATCAATCACCAGGATGTCAATGTTTGTCATAAGTCTTGATTGTGGAATAAATTGTATTGGAATAATTTTAACATTCTACCAGAGTAAAGTGTATTTTAATATGTACTAACATTATATTTAATTAATACATTTGTAGCAAGATAAATCGGAGCTAAAGCATACGTGAGAGCAGCTATGCTCATCTGCCGAGTACATTCATATTTATCATTTTTAATTTCTGACTAACATCTTAAGAAGTGTTTTATATATTGAATCCATTTCATTTTTAACTATTAAATTAATAGAGAAGAGAGAGAGGTAGAGAGAGAGAGAGAGAGAGGTGGAGAGATAGAGAGAGAGAAGAAGAAGAGAGAAGGAAGAGGAAAGAGAGAGAGAGAAGAGAGAGAGAAAGGCACGTGACAGAAAGAGAAGAAGAAGATGGAGAAAGAAAGAAAGAGAGAAAGAGCACAGAAAGAAGAGAAAGAAGATAAGACGATAGAAGAAGAAATATAAGAGAAAGAAGAAAAAAGAAAGAAAGAAAGGATAAGAATTAAGCAAAAATTTCTAATGAGTAACCAAAATAGTGGGTACACAGAAGTGGAGGTGAAAGTAGGTGAGAGAGCGTTTTTGAATGAATTAATGGACAATTACGTAGATGATTAGAGTGAAGACTATAGTGAAGTAAGCATGGTTGAAGTGAAGATAGATGTTGTGCTGTTAAAGCGATTTGAAATGCAGAGTAGATTAAGAAATGTTCAGCAATAATGATTAATCTGTCAAAAACCTCACGTCGTGTCATTGATGCCCACACCTGGTTTGAAGCCGCTCATGGTACGTGTATAGTACACGAAGACTTCACTCTCCCTGCATGCTTCACATCTCTGACTGACAACGTGCACTCGTCTCATCTTACTCGTTACTCATACGGTCATCATGATCTCTCAGACCGTCAGATAGCTCTACACCGTTTTATGACATCAGATCATCTCATTGTGCTGGAATCATCGGCTCGTCTATAATAACATTCTCAGATACGCCACGGTCTTACGACTAGCTTGCTTCGCATGTGCGAGTCGGCTCTTGCGATGCATTAATTTCTAGTATGCTCTCTCGATTTAAGTAATACAGTCCGTATTAAGCTAATTGATGTCATTTGTCATCGACTGTAATTATTAACAAGGAAAGGAAGACTGTAGTTATTGTGTTGTAGGGAAGAGTATGTTATCACAGTAATTCTCTTTTTAATAAAAGTGCTTACTAGTGTAATTAAGGTAGTACACTCTGAAGGTAAATTTTGCTATACATGAATATTATGATCAAAGCGGTATAAGATAGCAGAGTCGATATGGCTATAAGCGATTGGCTAGTTATAGTGATAACTGGTCAGGACACAACATATATATTATATTTTTACTTTAGTAATATATAATATATATATTATATAATAGTATATATATATATCATATAAGTAATATATATATTATAATATTATATATTTGAGGCTTTAGTTATATATATTGGCTAGTATAATGAATAGCTCAAGTAATATAATATATTATTTATATAATATAGGTATATATAATATATATATATTAATATATTATATATATATATATATATATATATATTATATAAATATATATTATATTATACGATATATATATATATCTTTTATTTAAATTTATATTAGAAAATAACTATTATATGATTACGTATATATATTTAATATATATAATAGTAATATATTAATATATATAGTAATTATATATATATTATTTATTAGTAATACATTAATATATATAAATAAATAACAATAAGGACATTGCTTTAAAAAAATTTACAAGTGATTAAGCAATTGGTTGTATGAGACGAGAAAATGGCTCCATCTTGAGTCCAGAAAAACTGTTCCCATCTTTTATTTAATAAATTTATTATTTTAATTCCAATATTAATAGGACTATATCTGGTTATCGATTCCACATAGGTATGTGTAATAATTTTTGTTAAATGATCATAGCTCGCAGCTGATGGATCGTATCGAGCGCGAGTTTTCTATCACTCATTTATATATAATAATAGTATATATATGATATTATATATAGTATAGTTATATATATATATATATATATATATATACTACTATATTATATATATAATATATATATATATTATATATATATAATATATAATATATACTATAATGAACTTATCCTTTAAAAGGTAGTTAACCGGATATACTATCGGAGACAAACGAGAAAGTAACGGATTTTTTTTTCGATTATTTCAAGCGCAATAGTGCGTTAAGGTTGCCAATAAGTTTTTTTTTTTTTATTTTTTTTTTTGTACCAAAGGAATACCAAGATTAAATCGGCAAAGATAAGAACGATGTCACGGTCTCTGCTGGCATCAAAGCGAGAGTGACAGAATACAGGGTGAGCACTATTCGGTTCCACGCAAAAGCTTGTATTTTTAATTCAGCCTCTTCCCCTGCCGTCGGCTCGAGCCCCTTAAAAAAAGTGAATAGTCTAATGATTAAAAGAAATTATAAAGATAATTAATAACTCATATAAAAATTTAATGATATAATAGAAAAACTTATGTTAAGCGACGCACCTTGTGTGAGACAATACTCGTGAGGCGTATTCTTTCTAATTGGACGTCTATTGAGCTTAAGCGTGTGTGTTCCGTAGCGCTTTATCTTGCTTGGTAGGTGCTGTGATAGCGATTGTGTAAGGTGTTGTTTTGGCTGATACTGTTGTGTAATATATCTGTGTGTGTGCGTGTGCCGTAGTGTATTAGGTTGTTATGTATTAGTGTGTCGTATATGTGTGTACTGTTTGTGAGTAAGTGCCATCTTATATGTCTATGAGATTCATGCTAATTAAACTATAATATGCTTATAAGTTGCATCACATATACTTAGATTCTTAGTTTTCACTACTAATAACATAAGTTAAGCTAAATATCGTATAAATTTGACATTGTAGCATCTTGCAAAGATATAAAAATCGGCTATGTTTATTCTAAATGTTGAAAACTTAAACATTTATTATAAATTTTTAACTAAAAATCTCATTTTTCTTTATTTTATAATATATATAAATATCAAACGTTATAATATAATTATATATAATATAAATTATTTTTTTTTAGCTCTAAGTTTGAGAATACACATGGGGGACAGTATATATCACTTATAGTTTACTTAAATTATTTTTCTTATACGAGTTTTCGAAAAATATTTTTAAAACGGGCAATTTTACCGCACTCCTTATAGCATACGCTTTGATAATGTTTTTTTATACTATTTGTTATGCTTGTTATATTATATAGTTGTTTTTATTTTAAAAAAGAATAATTACTTTTTCTTTAAAATATTATACTCACTTTTATATTTTTTTAATTATTTTTTCTCATCTCTCGTACCCATGAAATACGTGTATTGTAATTTATTAAGCAATGTGAGTGTTTGAGGCCATAGCGAGCTCATTTTATGCTTAATATGAAGCGTGTTATATCCTTTTTATTAGGAGCAGATTTTAAGGTTGTGTCTAAAAAAGCCCTTTACTCTTTTTTTTTAGGTAAAACTTTTTTTAGTGGTAACACCTTTTAAATATTATATTGGCGCTCTCATGACTAGGGTATATCAGCACTAGCTAGGTATATTTAGTGTGTTCTTAAATTTGATTTTTATTTATTTTTATTTGTAGTAGTATTTTTTAATATTATCTTTATATATAATATTTTTATATTTATTTTATTTAAATTGTTTTCACAATATTTATATATTTGTTAATTAATCAGGCTGGAGTTCAATTTACCTATAATACGCTACCTGGATAATAACTAGTGTAATTTGTAATCAGTGGTAGATCGATGAAAGGCACTTATATGATATGTACAGATGCGCGTCAGTTTAGAGAGTTGATATAGTAGAGATAATTTCTTCGCGCATGTTAGCGATTATTTTATAATTATTATTTATTTTTTATTAATTATATTTTTTTATATAATTTAATTATATATATATTTTTATGATTATATAATATTTTTTAAATTTGATTTTAATTTTTATTAGTTTATAATAACTATTTATATAATTATATATTTTTTTTTATTTTTGCAATTTTTTACACAATTTTATTTATTAGGTAATTTTTTGGTCTTATATGGGTTTATGTTTATTATATATATAGTACTATAATTGTTATTATATTTTTATTATATTAATACTATATATATAATATATATAATATATATAGCCTTTTTTTTAGATAGTTTTTTATTTAATTATAAAAGCATTTAGAAGATTTATTGTCTCTTGTTAAGTGCGTTCTACAGAAACGCAAAAGGATTATTTAATTTATTATCCTTTTAATAATATAATTTAGTGTAATTTTATCTATCTTGGATCTAAAATTTTCTTTTGTAAATTTAATTATTTTTTATTTCACTTTAATAAGAGGACTTTTATAGTGCTCTTATATGTCACTTTCAAAATGGAGGCATATATTTTTAACTAATTGTTAAAATACATCCTTTTAATACTTTTTCTCTTTTCATGCTTTATTTGTAGATCATGAGGCGAAAAATACAATTGTACGCTCTTAAATGTGGACTGCAATATATAGATTGCGCTCGCTAATGGGTGTGGTGTGTAAAGTCTGTGGTGGTGTCGTGTGTCGTGTGTCTGTGTGTCGGGTGTCCCTGCTGTGCTTCGGTGATGGTTGGGTGAAGGGGATATCGTTGTAAGCGTCCTCCGCTATGTGTTGCTGTGTGTTGTGGTGCTGTGTTGTGCGTCCGTGTGTCATTGTCCATTATATTTCTTAGTATATTGATTGTATATTATTGCTCAGTTAATGTTCTAGGGATAAACCTTGCGCTACTTAACACCAGTCTTGAGCCACACATACACCGAGCACTTAACCGATATCCAAAAAAATAATAAATTAAAAATGAAATTAACTCAAAGAAAAGCCGGGGTAAAAATTGTGTTTATAAAATCACTACTAAAATATCGCGTTATATACATTTCAAACCGCTTTTTCGAAATTTTGAAAGCCATGATGAAGATGCAATAAATTAAATTATATATATATTTATTTGATATAAGTATATGAGCATAGCTATACATATAATTATATACTATTAATATAGGAATATCATAATAGATATTATAATATTAAGATATAATTAAATGTAATATATATACATATATATATATATAATATATATTATATATTATACGATATTCATTTATATACACACAGCATTGTTTTATCAATTAAATTTATTTCTTGGTATAAAAGAGGATTAGAAATTATTAATCATCTATAAAGTTCATATTAAACATAAGTTTTGATTTTTAATCCATAATTATAAACTGTCTATTACACTTTTAAGCATTAATACATCTTCTTTTTTGATAATAATATATAAGAGGATTACATATTCTTGTATCAACCAATAGATTATACACCGCTGGCACAGCTTGTATGAGTTAAAATGACTTTAAATAACCATAGTGAGTAAACTTCGACATAGTACAGTAATATATATACACAACCACATATATACTAGTATGTGCTGATATCATATACTTTAAGAAGATTATGCGTAAGACTATCGCGATTACACCTGCTTTTTCAAATCAAAGCGATTTCTCCAACAATTTCATAAACACGGTTCATCCTGACAAACGTTAAAATTCCTACTAAGTACTTAAAACCTTTTTTTTTTATCAAATTAAAATAGGTCCAACACCCTGTCGCGAATCTGTCCCCTAAATAATAAAATAAGACAATCCTGTGCACATTCAATAGTTTAACGACAAAGGTGTCCACTCTTACGTTTACATAATATTAAACATATAGTATAATATATAGTATTATATATATATATTATATTGATATTATACTTAGTATATAGTTGATATTAATAGATGAATTTCAGATACATATTTATAATCATATATAAGTATATATATCTTCACCCTATCAAGGGAAATTACAACGGTTTCCGATCGACTGTAACAATAAACCTTTTACTTAGTACACCTAACTACTTATTAGTTTTTAGTTTTATACTTTATATGTTATACAAATAATATACCTACAATATCTATTCTAACTTTAAATTATTACATGACACTGATCTAATTAATATGAATACTATTTCTCACATAACAACATAAAATATATAAATATGTATAACATTATCAATACTAACTAAATACTATAGTACTCAACATAAAACCTTATATACTGACATTACTTTTAATAACAAATATAGATAATTGACTATGATTAACATTCATAATATATAATGATATATATATATATAGTTAATATTATTAAACTATATAATATATACTAATCAACTATTTCTAAATAATATAGATGAAATTAATTACTGATCAGAAACACGTAAATATGGGTATATTTGATCACTATAAAATTAATACATGCGAAAGACTAATTATCAATATATCACCATCACACACACCAGAGAATTTGATTAAGTATAGTTAATAATTCACAACAATCTATACCTATACACACATCATATACTATACGACAACACTATATAACTTTTGACTTATAAATACACTATGATATTACTATAGTTTAATCAATAAGGTATACACAACACCAAATATTCCAGATGATAACTAGTTAAGTACAAAACAGCTCACACAATCGTGCTAAAGTATATCGATAAAGTAAACCTATGTATATAATCGTATATTTTTACACAGTTCAGTTCAGCAATAATTTTAAGTGTAATAAAGGTAATGGTAATAAAATATAAGTGTAATATAATATTGTAATGGTAATAAAGTGTAAGTGTAATAAAGGTAATAGTAATAAAGTGTAAGTGAAATAAAGACAATTACAAATATTTTAATAAGTATTATATAAATGTTGAAAGGCTCTTGGAAGTAAAGGTAAGTTAGATTATATATATATATAGTTAAATAATAATATATAATAGTAAATATAATAAATAAATATATAATATTTATATATAATATAAATATATAGTATAAATAAAACTAATATAAATATATAATTATAAAGTTAATAAAATAAATCACCACTGGCATCGCTCACTATTAAAATATAGTATATAGTAGAGATTATTAGTGAAATATAATATATTGTTGTATCATACATGACATGGAGTCTAAATTTTAATTATTTGATTATATATATATGTATTATATATGTATTTATATATAAATATTAAATAGGAAAATCAAATATTAAAGTTTCATTTGATTTGGAGTATGAAATTTTATCAGAGCCTATTGATAACGAGAAGAGTATATAATGATATAAAATATGAATGGCTACACATTACCAATAAATTGTTATTAAGTATATACAGTTATTTTATAAGCGTATAAAAATTGAAGACTACATTATGATATAAACAAACAAATTAATGCAAATATATCAAAATATACAAAAAAATAAATAGTGAAATAATCTAATTCAAGAATAATATATTAATAAATAAATTATTTAATATCACTTTTCTTAGAAAAATTATGCAATAGAAAAGAGACCATGAGAAACAATTGATTCAGCCGACGAGTTTTCATGATCCTTATATGATAATAAATCGTGAAATGATACTGTTAAGAAAAGAAAAAGCGGAAAAAAAGAGAATGTTAAAGCGGATAAGTATATATGAACACTCCGTAATCAAAAAAAAATTGCGTTAATATGTAATAGAATATATATAAATAATTAAGATAAACCTAGGGATAAAGATTTGAAAAAATATTAAATACAAAAATAAATAAACATCAAAATTCACTCATTCAAAGCAAAACTTACAGAATTTGAACGATAGCAATCTAGGTATGGTATAACTTTGTTTAAATTTATTGAGAGTAAGTCTTTATCCTTAAAGATATATATTTTAAATAAATTGTAAGACCAAACTAATATATAAATATATCTAATACACACCTAATATCATAAGTTATTTAAAGAAATGAGTTGAAATAAGCTTGGCAAGATAACTTTCGTAGTGCATTATCTTATCTTAACAGACAATTAATTACTGTTAGCCGTAATAAAAAGAACAATATAAAAAATTTAATCACGCAAAAATAGACACCAGTATCTTACACGTCGAAAAGATAAATTTTAAAATTAAAAAAAAATAAAAAAATAATAAGACTATATTCGTAGAGGCAGTAAATTAGATATAAACCAGGAGTTTAGAAAACACACACACGGTAAAAAAATTCGAAGAGTGGTCAGCATATATCTCACATTCACATCTCGCTTAAAAAAAATATAAAATAGACGTCTCCACTTTAAATGAAAAAAAGATTTTACGCTGCTGTAAAAGTCAAATATAAGCGAAGATAATAATCACAGTATATCCCAGTACTATTAAGAGTAGGGCATAAAAGTGATTTCTAGCGTCAAGATACCAGGAACAAAAAAAATAAATTATATTGGTAGTTGATTATTCAGTTGTATATATTACAAACACATAACATATACAATCGAACAAATCTATACGCATACGATCTATCACACACCACAAATCAAAATGATGAAAATTAGTAGTGTTTAGTTATACTATAGTTATAATATAATATAATAAAACATGTAAATAATTTATGTATATAGCTTTTATAAAAACATAACTAAAGTTATATATAAAGAACAAAAATAACTCAATTATATTTATGAATAAATCGTATTAATATTCTCTTTATATATTTAGTTAGATTATTGTGACAACTGTCACATATTGAGGTTGATAAGTATCTATTTTTTTTTTTGCTATTAGATGCTTGATTGAAATATACCATTAATTTTATAGATGTCACATTGGCTAAGCTACGAACGTGGGTCCAATAACTATAATTAATATATATTATATATAATATATTTATAAACATGAGTAAATCAGTATTATATATAAGTATGATATAATATACAGTAGTGTTTATGATATTACATAATAGAATAATAACATATATAATATATATACTCAGACAACTCACTACACAATTTAGCATCAACACATACACATCAATTAATCACACATCTACTACATCATACTACACATGCCATACATTAACATTTACAACAGTCACACACAACAAACAGCCACTATATTAATATAACTAAAAAAACTATAAACTAACATCAACATACTCACAAGCACACAGCTAGGTAAGTATATTAGCTAACTGTAACAAGAGGCATTTCTGCTCACACATTAATATGCAAGAGCTAACCACTATGAATCGAGAGTGTATGTAGGTTTGACTAGCTTGCATAATTATAAAAATACAATACACTTTATAACGCACATGAACTTAACATTACTACTCTCTTATACTAGCTTACTATTTAACTTATTTTTAACTATTAACATGCATGTACCTTACTTATTTATTATCACCTAATAAACTTATTCACAACAACACATGAGTGCGTTTCAAGATTACTTCATATATCTTCGATAATTCATTATGATATACTCTACGACACTGTTTTTAAAGAGCAGGTTTCTTTGGCCAATAGTACATAAATATAATTTATAGTTTAAAACATGCTTATTAATTTTAGCAAACTCAGATACCATGTACCTCGTCAACGTCACGAGACATACGCTGAGTTTTCAGGTGCGGCGCGGCCAGGAATTAAGATCAAAGATTTCCTAGCTGACGCAGCACATGGGCAGCATTCCTGAGGCATTCTCGATCTCATACATCAGCACATCTTAAATCGACTACTATTGAATAAAATAAGCAGCGAACGTCACGTGCGAGATGAGCATACTGTTAACAAAAAGAGTATTTCCTCAACTGACAGACAACTAGTTACAATTGCTAAATATTACTCTTTATCATCCATGTCTTATGCACCTTCAGAGATATCAGTGAACTATTCTGTCTTATCTCGACCTTTTCTTATGTTTATATATATATATCTTTCTATATATTTTATTATTATAGAATTTATGCACTTATTTTATATCTTGAGAGACTCCAATTTCGAGTTCAGCATATTTTAATGATGATGTATCATCATCAGATGGACATCGCTCCATTAAAAAGATGTGTATATTAAAAAAAGTCTATATGTTTTAAATTGGCACGACGATTGGTCGACGAACATCATCTAAGTGGCCTAAGCTGCAATGTACTAATAGTATCATGATATTCAGACAACATCTTCGAAATATCATCACACACATATTCATCGATCGCTGTAGACTACCTATACGATGAACACCTAAGCAAATCATCACACATGAGTCTCGAAACTCTAAAAGAAGCCGCTTTTACTTGGGTTGCTCGATTAATAATGGGTAATCTTTATGCCTTTATACAGATTATATTTTATAATCTTATAAGCTCAGTCTCGGGTTTCGGAAAAGAAATATTTTATCACAATCAAGTTCGTCCGTTTTAACTCTACGTAGATTTCACGTATGATACGTAGTATAGTAAACAAGGCGTGCCAGTAGCTCTGCGCTGAGAGTGGACGTGATTACAGATCACATCACCACGCACAGATACTCACGCTACTAGTCGAGAAGGGAACTAGACACACTATACATCACTCTCACAGATCCATAATAGTATTAATAAAAGAAAAATACAGAGTCATTTAAAGTTAAGTTAGAAATGTATATACCTAATAATCACATGAGATGACAAATAGATATAGAGATAATAAGTCAATCTCGAAGAAGAGGATAGACATGATAGAGAGGGCATTATACAAGGCAAATAGCTCACGTACATAAGATAAGCGATGTTTTAAAATGAATAATACCATTAAAATAATAATTTAGTCAAGAGTTGTAACACAATTAGAGAGAGCCTAGATCCACAAAAATAATAGATTGTAACCACGCGATCTTACGATGTATTATAGCTATAGGACTGATAATAAATTATAATGAAAAATGTAGCTAGGAATGCTCCAGACCGGATATAGATTGTTATATAACAAATAGGTATATATTAATCTAGTAGGAGTGAGAGCACACGCTGAACTACTATTGTTGTCTGTATTAAAGGAGACTCGCATGGATTAAATCAACAGAATAGGAGGTTAAATTAAGGTAACAAGAAGATAGATGAGTAGATTTTTTTTTTTAATTTTTTTCTTAACTTTTATTCTTCTGTTATGGTAAAGGGATTTGTGCAGTGCTAAATTTTTATTGTTGCTCACTTTATAAGTCGCAGTCGCTAGTTTAAAATATATAGGAAGATTGAATAGTAGTATTAAATTGTACTTTAGGAGTTATTTTAAAAAAGGTCTGTATGTTTATATTAAGTGTATTAGATATATATATATATACGTTTTTTGAGTATATTATTTTATTATTTGTTTATAAATCAGATATAATTGATTTGTAGTACCGTGAGTCATTTTTATTTAGTATTGAGAGTTCTATTTTACAGATTTTTGTTGACATTGTTGGTTTAGGAGAACCTTGTCTATGGGAAGCTAGTAGAAAAAGGTGCGCCCCTTTGTGTGGGGCTGCGGCTAGCGAAATCCAGCGTCTCGGTGCTATGTAACACGCTCGTGAGTTTCGAGAAGTAGATCGAGGGTAGTCGGTGCGTCGTGTGGTGTGTTGATAGATGATAGTTTAATTAGTGCTGTTAATCGTCATATATCCTTGCTAATTTGTGAACATGTGGCTTCATCTGACTCGACTTTAAATTAAGACTTACTTTAGCTCATATTAGACAAGCGTGTCAAATAATGTCTTAACGATAAAATACACTTAAAATTCTTGAGTTGTGCTTATGATTCAAATTAAGTTTAGAAGTAATTATACTTAATTTGAAAAAAAAAAAGATGTGTGAATTCGGCTTTCACACAGTAAATGTGTGGGCTAAACATCATTTGCAACATTCGTTAGTGTCTTGTGACTCTAATTATGGTAATTAGTCAGTATCCTTACACGTGTGTTTATAACGTGAGTATTGTTACAATCTTTGGCGATTTAACGTTGTTGACTGCTATTATATCTATCTAAGCTTAGTTTTAATGAGTGACTTCGTAACAACTCGTTTTGGAGAGTTAACGTACGGTAACCAATTTAACTTATATATAATATATATTATTTATATTAACTTATTTTATTTATTTAAAAAATATACGGTATAATATATTCAGTAATTGTTCTTTATATTTACAGAATCGCAAAGTTAAAATGTATTGTCTAGTAAGTGACTTGGACTACCTCGAGTAAATAGTCAACGATAAAATAAGTATATATATATTTAGAATATTTTAAACAATATTAGCAATAATATAAATTAATAAATTTATTATAAAGATATAATATTTTATAATTAATATAATTTATTAATATAAAATTATAATATAAATTAATATAATAATGTGTAATATACTAACATATTAATATTTAGATATATTAATAATAAAATAGGAGGCCTATTTAGAGCGGGTGAGGCGTAATTAGCGCAGAAATCAACAGAAGTGATCCACACGGAAAGTCGCATATGCAACGTATAGGGAGCTGGACGTAACTCGTAGTAACTAAATGAGATGACGTTGTAAAATGTTTATACTCAAGGTCTTACATTTCACCATACACTATTATTATAGGTACAAAGTTGATAAATAGAAGTTAATTATTTAATAAATAATAATTATAATGGGGAATTTTCATGATTAATATATTTTGATTCTAAACTTTATGAAGATTTGGAAGAAAAATTTCATTGAAGAATTCGAAACATGGAAAAGTACAGATATATTTCTTAAATAATATTTCTTCATTATAATATTTATATATCGACATGCTTTTCTTTAATGCAACCTCTCGGAAATAAGTTGTTTTCAATTGATATTATTACGATATGGGTTTATATATTATTAATTGTTTTTCAAAATATTCAAGTTATTTTCTTTAATGGGTACATGACTTTTGAAGAATTGAATTATTTAATTTGCTTGGAATTTATCATAACATAACTTTACCTGAAAGGTATAACTATTTTTACTAGTTTGCATATGAAGCTGTTATCAAGAGGCACGTCTCGGGCGATTGGTATGAGTGTATTTAAACTATAACTTCTGTAGATTCTACTCACTTATATATATTATTTTACTTTTTTATATATTTCAAATTATTAAGGTTATTTATGATATTATTTTATGTCACCGGCGGCGCCGTTGTTTTTGGTTTGTTATTCAGGTTAGTATATAGTATTTTATTAGGTATATTGGTTTATTAGCTTAGTTGTTAGGTTTGATAGGTGTTTTAGGATTTAGGTGTTAGTAAAGGTATATTAGTTTAGCTATTTGTTGACTTTATATATATTTTAGTACTTTTAGTACAATTTCAAGTTTATATATAATCATATATTTTATATTGGATAGGTATATTATATTTTATATATATATTATAATATTATATTAATATATTTATTATGTATTATAGGGATTTATTTGTTAAGCTATAAGGTATATATATTCTGATAAGGTAGGATACTGTTAATTATATAAGTGCAATATTAATATAAGATTATAATTTATTTATAAATTATATATCTATTTAGATATGGGGTTGAAAAGGATTCTATTATATATATACCTATATTCATAATTTGATTATCACCATATGTTATATTATATACTAGATACTTAGCTAACTATTATATAATAATATATATAATTATATATATTAAGATATTAATTAACTAATTAATGATAATATGATATTAAAGTATTATGTATTTATATTATATTTATTATTGTTATATATTTATTATACAATTATTTATTAAATATATGTTAATATATATATAATATATATATAAATTTATATATATAAGTTTTTATTATTAATTAATATATATATATTCTATTTTATTATATTATTATATGGTATATATATATATATTAATTTATTTATATATATATATATCTTTATATATATAT
>JABUQX010099362.1:27500-39872 GCA_015478945.1 Trachelipus rathkii
TTTCTCACATTGACCACTACTCCAAGGACTTTCATCAGCAGTCACCCATTGAATCGAACAAAACCTTTCACACAAACCTTTCATTTCCTCATTTTGGAACGTCAAACCGTTATCACTCAAAAACCTTTCAGGCGCCCCAAATATACTTATATATTAAGCCAGTATTTTTTTTCCACAATCTGTCCTGGCTCTTTATTCTTAATCTAAACTGCTTGACAAAATCTTGTACACAAATCCACCATCACAAGAAAACGCTGTCCCTCAAACTCCCCTAAATCCATAGCCATAGTTTCATTAAAACTCTTACCAAGAGAAAAACCAACCACATATCTACTCGGGAGTCTTTTGGTACCTCACACATACATCACACTCCTTACTTATATTTTCAACACACTCTTTTATCTTCCACCCTTCTTCACTGTCCAGCCCATAACCATATACTTCCTTAATCAAATCCCACAACTTACCTTTAGTCGGGTGCCCAAATTGCAAATGCAACTTATTAACAATCCTCCTCCTTTCTTTTTCATTCAATAACCCTTCTCTTACATTACCTCTCCACCAAATTCTCTCCTTTTTTTTTAAACCGTCTCTTAACTTAATTTCCAAGTGGCCTTTGTCATTCATCTTGCATTTCACCACCAAATACTGAAGTTCACCAATAGTAATCTCATTCCTTTTCACGCTTAAACTAGCATCCAGATTTCATAATGACTCATATCCTAACAACCAAGGAATATCCCCATCCACAACTTCAGTTCTTAGTAAGAACTGTCTTCCTTTAACGCAACAAGGAAAATTCATCTTTTTCTTACCCTTATAAACTGTCCTACCAAAAACAGAACTCATCTCTATGCCTTCCATTGACTTTATCACCTTCATCCTTTCCTTATGATTCATACTTCCTATCAGTCTACCTAGTCACTACTCTCCAATCACATTCTTAGAACACCCAGTATCCACTATTGCACCTTATTCACCATATTCATCAATTTCGTCTTCTTCACTCTTTTTTGCTTCCTCATTCAGGTATATAATGCTTTCTCTTCTCATTTCCCCACTTAACTCTATTCCACGTCCTCTTCCAAATCCATGTCCTTCTCTCAATCCATTGAATCTCTGCCTATCTCTTCTACAATTATTTCCTTTTGTAGGACAATTAAATCCAAAATGATACTTTGATCTTCACACCATACTCTCTCTCTCTACCAAATCTATCCTTCTTGTTTATCCTCCTCCCCCATCAACCCATGTTTCTCTTTCTTCCACCTGTTCTCTCTTTTGATTTCATATCCAACCGCTTCTACCCTATCCAATCCTTCGCACACATTAATCAATGCATCCCTAAACACTTTAAATTCCCATTTGCCTCTCCCACAATATTTCAGCACCATTTGCCTTTGGTTATTTCCCGCATTCGCACCCTCTAGCAAATGTACACACTTCATATCATCACCCAGATCAACCATACCAACAATTTTACGCTTCTTCTCAACCACTTCATACCTACTCACATACTCCTTCATGGTCTCGCCACTTTTTCTCTTTATATAGAAAATATTGCAAATTCTATTGTACCTGTCCCTTTGTTTCTCCTTATCATATTTATCATCCAACTTCTCAATTATCACATTCATTTCTTCCTTTCCTAACTCTTTCCATTTATTGTCACATACATACACCCTCAAAAGCATTCGCTCATAGACTCAACAACAACTCACCAGCAGGACTATCACTATCTTGTCCACACACCTTATACCATACATCTACTCTCTTCTTCCACATCTCATACTCATCTCCATTCACCTCACCATTAAACGTTGGACAACTCTCATAAACTTCCACCTTAGCACTCACATCGTCACTCGTTTCCTTCATCTTAGCACCTCTTTTACCATCACCACCCATGCTATTCTATTGAACCACCTAATCTTCTATTCTCCACCCAACAGAGTGCAGCTAAATTCCCTTTCCACCTCAGAGCCTACCTAACTACGCTCTTCTACCACTGAATCATTTAAATCTAACTGCAAGTATAACTAATGAACATTCACTTGTAATGGTTGATTGCTAAACTAGAAGGTCCTTAATATAAAGTAATAATTCCTTTGAGATAATAGTTATCTTTCTAACAATAGTTGAAGTTTAAAATTACGTTGAAGATATATACAGTATATATATTTACATTTACTGTTTATCGCCATAAATCGACTCCGAGCTCGAAGTCTATTTTTTTAAGAACGAAATGTACTATCCATCAGGACTGAATAAGTTTAATACTGTCGATTGTCTTTACTGATTATACAATACCAACGTTTACCATTAAATCATTACACCATCTGTTATACTGAAAAATATAAGACGTTATATCAAGTTTTATCATACGCAACACTAAATCAAAAATACTTAACGCTAACGAAACCGGCGACACTAAGAAAATAATACTTCCCGTGACATTTATGATTACGCAAACACATACTTAAAAAGATACTACACTCGTATAAAATATATACTGTTGTTCGATCTGACGCATGGAATACTGACAATTATCGCACGATCAATCTGAAAAAGATAAAAAAAAAAAATTCTTTATTATTATTAGCTTTTTATATCTATTAAAATAGTAGTAAATATTTTTATTTTAATTTGTGTTCCGCTAAACATTTTGAACTAATATTTGTCAGACCCTCATTATTTGTAAAGGAATCATTTTTTTTATTCAGAATTGTTGCAAATGAATTTGTATTATTATGTTTAGTAAACCACTGTAATTTGCATTTTAATTAATTTAAGGTTTTATGTATTAGCTAATTTGACATAACATTTTAATTTTATATTATATTTGTATAGATCTCATGAGAAAAAAACTGCTGTGAATGAGTTGAAGAGGAAGGTGAAAGAAAATCCTCATGAATTGGTGCAAGACTCGAAGAGAATAAAGTTAGACCCTTCTGTTGCAAGTGGATCTAACGCAGGAGCTTCGGGTTCAACGTAAGTCATTTTTATGTTTAGATAAAGTTAGATACTCGTATTTAATAGTTGGTAAGTATGTGGACTGAAGCATGAACTTCTTGCTGCTTGCTATTAATTTTATCAGAGATGTTCATTGATATTTAAAACCAAGCTGCTCTTTTAATCGAGTGTATACTGGAACCATCATAAGTTTTATAAAATCTGAAATAGTGTGCATGTGTCTGTTTGCTAGCAAATTAAAAAGACTAGAAAAAAAACTTGAAATAAAAATGCGACAAGTTTAGTTCATACGATGGGAGGGGCAATATTTGAGAATAACTATACCATCCCTTTATTCATTTCAGTGTTATAAGTTTGAGATGTCTTCTTTTGCTCCTCTAGGCATTCCTTGTAGTATTATATTCCATATTGTAAAATTTGCCATGTTACTGAATCATTCTATTCAAAATTAATAATTGCCCCTTAGGCGTTGTTTTTCTCCTAAAAAATTGTTTTCATTTCTGTATTAAATTTTTCTTAGGACGATTTAACGCTACTAACTTAGAATTTTCTAATATTTTTTTATTTGCAAGTTCTGATCAATTTGAGTGAACCTTTAAAACTCTTATCGTCTATTTTATTCTTTAAATATCTTTTGTGATACCGAGTGAAATTATAGAAGTGCGAAGTAATGAAGTAGCTCCTGGTAAATTTATTGACATTTTTAAAAGCCCTTTAAGTCAAAAATCTTTTACTTTGGGGAAATAACCCATTGAAATCTTAATTCAGTATTGTAAAACATGACCCGGAAAAACTGCAGCAGTGTGAATACAAGCCAAGTAAATAAAACTAGAAGACTGCTTTTTCCTAACAAATGGTACTTTCGGTTCTTAAAAGTTACTCAAGGTTCTTGCGACCAAATTCAGAACCTTAACCAATCTTTAATTTTTAAAAGCTCGCACTCATTAGATAAGTTCCTCATTCTTATGTTCCTACTAAAATTATCAAAGTTCAAACCTCTTTAAGTTTCCTAGATAGACCCAAAGAACATGCGATGAAGTAAGCTCGCCAGAGATTCTTTTTTATCATTTTCTAACAGATCTCGAGTGGCTGTTGTAGTTCTTTTCTTTTGGGTGTTCGGACCCTTATTGATTCACAGCATTGGTGGATGAATACAAAGTAATTAATCGACGTTTTCACATCTCGATTAAGAATATAGTGATTTTCGGAAATACTGTGAACTGTGATCTAAGTCGTTTTCTTATAAGTAACAAAACCTTTTCCTATACTTTGCCGCTCATAGGTGGTGCTTCGCCAGTACAAACTCGTCTAATTTTCTCCCTTCACCTTTTTTTTTAACAAAACCTCATCCACAGACAAACCGGTCTTTTGTAATATCAGACCGTTTGATGTTAAAACTAGGGAGCATGAAGTTGAAGTTATCTGTTACCAACACAGCTCATTCCTAGCCTGAGAGAAATTTTTTTGCATTGAAAGATACTTTGTTTTCAATATTAGTCAGCACTTCAGTCACTCGTATGATTATTTTTCGTGAAGGACTTGCCTATTTTATTTTTTATATTAAGAGTATTAAGTTGTAATTTTTTATATTACCATCAAAAGTTGTTCTTTTTGATGTCAAAGTAATTTAGATTGTGTTCTATGTTCTATACTTTGTTTTTAAGTTCATAGATTGGTTGTTGCAAATGACTGCAGCTTTTTTTCCCTTCCCCATGTGTAATTTTGAATGACTGCATCTCTTAACATCCAAAAAACTGACAGATTTCCCTTTTTCTGAAACTCCATGCGTTTGAGGAAGTTCAAGAAGTGCCTCTCCAATCCATCAGGCTTTTCTTAGCACATTAGCAATTTTACAGTTGATGGGATTCACATCCAAACTAATTGTATATGAATCAAGCTCTGGAAAGTAATCAGAGAACCACTTATTGAGTTGGGCAAGACCTGCAACTGGTTCCTTTTTGATGTGACCAAAAGGAAGATTTTCACAATCTTAGAAAAAAATGGTCAACTTTGGAAAGACATCTTTCTTGTTTTGTTATTTTCTGACTCCAATACAGGAAGTTTGATCCAAATGTTGAAATCCTTTTTTCTCTGGCCTAAATGCAATTAATATTTTTCCCTTGCAATTTTTTGTTTAATGCATTCACATATGAAAAGATGTCGGCTAAATTTGCGAGATATATAACCCGTGAGAAGTTTGTAAACTTATCTGCTTGGACATAGTAAGTTTAAATCATCCATAAAATTTCAAGGTCAAGCCCATTCTCAATTCCAAACATTTTGACGTAAATGATACTACACTTCTCTGATAATGTAGATCTGAATATTCAGCCTCTTCTTCCTCACATAATTCACGAATGAGCCACATATTATGTGCATGTTCTTTTACAACATTGACAATCTTGATGACATTAAACAAGACTGCTACCAGTGCTTGTTACAAATGTTTTGGAAGTAGATAATGATGAATCACACATTGGGGAACTTCAGTTTTTGGATTCTTTTCTCTAACCAAAGACGAAAAGCCACAACATGGCTGGAGCTCCATCAATGGACACAACAATGAAGTGTTCCCATTTTGAATTAACGTTTCGTGTATTGGAAGTATTCATTAACCTTGATGAAGATGTCACTTCTACGAGCTCTCAAACGGAGAATAGGACAAAACAAGATTTTTTTTCTTCAACTTCATCAGAATCTTTGCAGCGAATGTTACTACCAGCTTTAAATTGCTACTAACCTTTACTTTAGTAGATGGTACATGTTCAGTCATCTCCAATCTTGATGGAGTTTATAATGAATATACATGCAGGTCTCATACGCAGTCCTGCAAATTTCCAGCTTTATATATAGTCTGGCTGATGCTCCAGAGCTCCCTACGTGATGGTGACTTTTCTGACATAGAAACATTTGCGAAAAAAATATAAAGTTTGTCATATTCTTAAAATTACATAGATATAGCAAATTAGAACTTTTTTTTTTTATTATAAACTTGTTTCTTATCATCACGAAAAAAATGTTTCTTTTACGTGCATTCTACAAACTACTGAAAATACATCTAAAATACTGAAGTTCTTTTTCACTTTTCTATTTGTATATAAATTTGTTAATTATTGATTTTTTAAGAATTTGGACATTTACGAATTTGCTATATGTTGTCATGTCATTCAATGAACCTTTTTCTTTCTTTTTTCAAAAATCTTTGAAATTTTTCAATATTTTTGAAATTATAAAAAATTGACGTACATGCATCTCTAGTTTAAATAAAGAAAAATCTCGTGCACTTTATAATATCCAGTTTTTGGTGATACTGAATATGATTTTTTTTTCAATTTCCAGAGACAGTATGGAAGAAGCGATAAGAAGGTACCTTATGAGAAAACCAATGACAACAACAGAATTATTGAAGAACTTCAAGAAGAAAAAGGACATGAGCTCCGAACAACTGGTTACTACCATTGCTCAGATCCTTAAGAGAGTTAATCCAGTGAAACGAATGATAAAAGGAAAAATGTATTTATCATTAAAAGCTTCCTAGTATTATGATCATTGTTAGTTTTATTTATTTATTCCCTTTCTAATGGTATTTTTTGTAATCCACTAGGTAGGTTGTAAGGTGTTTATATATGTATCTTTGTTATTGCTTATTAAAAGTAATTATTTTCAATTATTTTATTTTAAATTACCTTTATAAGTTAATAAAGCTTCATATTTGTTTACAGATAGAATTGAATATAAACGGTTTAGAAAAAGATTTGAATGTGTAGTAAAATTGATTTTCTTGGTTTTTGTAATAGAGTAAAAAGGTGGAGTGTATATTTCTTTATTGTTGTAATTTATTTTAACGGAAGTACATCGGACATCTGAAATATATGTAGGGATACTATTATTTTATAAATCATTGTGTCCATTAAAAGTATCCTACGATTAAATCATTGGCATCATACTTTAATGCGTTTTCCATTTTTGCTTGTTTGTCGTAGATGAGCTGCAAATATTATCAGTTTTTTTTTTTTTTTAATTTGAGAGTTAAGACTTGTTGAAGCTTGTTTACAATTTTATTTAGCCTATCTATACTTGTGAAACTCGCAGCCTTTTATTGCGATCGATGCGTCATGACAGTGTGGAGCTTTATTATCTGAAATTCTTACCAAGCCTTGAATGTTATATATTTCACAACTTAGATATAAAAGGAAAGCCTCATTAAGCGTGGTTGTTTTGTGTTACTTAAGAGAAAGTCATTATATGGACATTCATTAACTTTAATGATAGTTATTAAAGTTATCTAACAAAATGTTACATTTTAAAGAAAATTTTTATGAATGTATTTATTTTAACTTAGTCTTGAAAAGTTCTTATCTTTGTAATCAAGGAATTGATTAAGCTATATTTTACACTAGTTCTTAGTTTTTACAAGAAATAGTGAGTTGGATAGAATAATCAAATAAATGCAGAGATTCAGAAGATCGTGAACTGATGACAGGGCTTATGCTGTTTTGTCACTATTTAATCAAGATAAAAAACTGGAATGGCCAGAAAATAAACCGTAGCTTGATTACCAACACCAGGGAATATATCGGGAAATGATCTATTTTAATTTTTATAGGGACGGGCAAGATCAATTTTAAATTATCAAGAGTAATAACATTTATAAACGGAGTTGCAGTTTTTAACAGTTCGTCTTAGAAATATTTGAAGAATATTTAAGAGGTGTATGGAAGTTTAGTGGCAGCATAATTCATTTGTCCTTGTAAGTTCGTTGACTGGGAGAGAGATTCCCACCTTCCGATGATAGAAAACCTTGAACAGACTATCCCATATTTCCCAAACCAAAGAATCAGGATTTATCAGGATTATAAAACCATACACGACTTAATAATCATGAAGAATTAAGGAAATATTTGTATGTTATCTTTAACCCATGCTCTCTCAAATATAGGCGAAATAGGAGTTGCAGAATCTGAAAGTTTGAAAACCTCGTTATCGCTTCTACTCGTATTTTTACTTGATGCTTAGTTCTCTTTTAAACAGGAATACTCGAAATAGGAAGAATGGGGAAAGAAAATTAAAATTTAAAGGTAAATTAAAACAGTTTTGCTAGTAATTTGAATATTATTATTATTATTATTATTATTATTATTATTATTATTATTATTATTATTATTATGTGTTTTTTCAATGTTAGAAAATCTTGGCATGCAATTTCAGAGGTAGAGATTAAATTTTTTTTTTACATTTAAGTCTTCAGAAAAAGGTAGATAATTCAGGAAGAAGACTAATGCAAAGAATGGTATTTTGTCAACTGAACTGCGAACTCGAGATCACAAAGCAAAGGTAGAAATAAAATATAAGCATCCTTTTGAAAATGATATTTAGATTCACTTATTAAAAGATATTTGATCTTTGATTGAATGAGTTATTTTTATATGATTAAACATTGACAGTGGATTTTCTGCTCTAAAACTTTGTCTTAACTTTTTCTCTCCTGTGAGATAGTTGGAAGAGTTTCTGCGAAGATTAATTTATTATTATCATTATTATTATTATTATTATTATTATTATTATTATTATTATTATTATTATTATACTACATCTTGTATAAGATCTAACCATCTTAGCCTTGTTCCTCTTTCGTTTTGATAGGTTCCCCTGTCGTTGTTCTTCTACTAAATTATTCTGTTTCCGGTGTTTGTTGAGCACCTCAGACCCACTTTAAAGAAATTATTATTATTATTATTATTATATTTTATTGTATATTATTATTATTATTATTATTATATTATTATTATTATTATTATTATTATTATTATTATTATTATTATTATTATTATTATTATTATTATTATTATTTATATTTTTTTTAGCATTTGTAAGGATACTAAGCAATATTTAGTAAAAGAAGAAAAAGAAAAGACAAACCTATCGACCCAATGCAAAACTCAATTGGGCGCAAAAGCGAGCTTTGAAGTGAGGCAAATTTGTGCGAAGAAACACCTTGACACCTCTTATGTTAAGAGGGCGTCACAACAATAGCGGAATGCTAAAGGTCAAACTCCATCGAAAATCTGCCGTTGTAGTAGGCCTACCTTTAGAAAAAAAATATACAGCACCAACATCGTCTCGGAGATAAAGGATCGAAGAAATTTGAAAATGATTGGTAGAACTAGAGCCGCCCCAAATATATAAACAGTACTCCATACAAAAGTGGGTTAAGCTGAGGTTATTGTGATAAAAAAAATCTAAGCAACCTAAACAGAACTCCCAGCGTCTTTGAAACGCTTAGATATGAGGTTTCCAAGTCAATTTATTGTTTATATTGAGATCAAGAATGTTTTGTTATCAAAAGGTAAGACGATGGAACCGTCGAAATAGAAAGAAATGTTGATAGGTGGTTTTGAGGGGGAGACACGTAGTCGAGCTTTTTAAGAGTTGGAATTCATTAGATATGAATGAGCAAAATGAAGGAGGAAATTCTAAGGAAAGAAGCTAAGAGAGAAATCTAAAGGAAAGAAGCTAAGAGAGCATCGATGCCTGCTATACATACACTGTCAAAAGTCTTGGACATGCCTAGCGCCATCAGACAACCTAGACTGCACATTGTACTTAAGGGCAAAGTATTATATATCAGTAAGTGAAACCATACGTGTGATCAGAGAACAAGGAATCAAACATTAATTAGGGAAATAATGAGAGTTAAAAATAGATTCAAGGATTTTAGACAGCATACACGTAAAAACTATAGGGCGATAATAAGAGGGCTCAGAACGGTTACTCTTCGGAACCGATTGAACATTCGAGAGCTTCCAACATAAAGGAAAGGTATTAGTGTTAAGCCATAGAGGGTAGAATTGAGCAAGGATATGTACCAGCCCACTACCCTTCAAATCATGGGGAGGAATGCCAAACGGGCCACTTGCCTTCATAAGATTCACAGTAAGGTTGGCTGAGCACCGCAAATTTTTTCACCGTACCTTATCGCATCACCAGTCATTTCTTAGCACCTCATCACACCACACGCACCACAGCAACAGCATTGCACTGGATCACTAACGTTGTGTGCTGCACAGGTTCATCGGCCAACTTTAGTTCACTAGTATTAGCATCCCATGAACTCGATCATATGTATTCACAGATACAGACATTGAACACCTGAGAAGTGAAGAAGTAGTAGGGGGAATGACAAAGTCGTCCAGGGTTGAGGCACTAGAAAAAAGATGCCGATGCGATTAGCCTTTTTATCGGGGTTATTAACATCCATCAGAGAGCAATCAGAGCATAAGAGTAAGGTTCAAGGTAGTTTGCCTAAATTGTTAGAAATGTTTTTATCACGATGTCACAATTTCTTACCAGTAGGAGAACCAAGGAGGTCAGCGCATAACATCCCTGCAGGATTCCGAACTGAATGAAAGTTAGTAATAGTTATACGAGAACGAATTTTTCAACCCTAATAACCAATGTCCCTTGTACTATTAAGGTTCTTAAACAATAGATTTTGAGAGAGAGAGAGTGTGTGTGTTTTGTTGAAGATGTAACTAACTTTCTCATCCCTTCAGGTTTTATGGGTCCATCCTTCTCGGCGGACTTCGATCGAAGCGTCTTCATTGTCAAAGTAGAAATCATTTCAAGGATAAATGGTATAGAAACTACACAAAGCCCCACCCTACCCCACCCTTCCCAATCAGACCGATTAAAGAACCAGAAGATACTTGTAGGGCATGGCAGAACTGCAGGTGAGAGAAGGTTAGAAAGCGTTATAATTAAAAAAGCTATATGATTGTGAACAGAGTTCCCAATAGGAGGTGGAAATATTGTATTTATAGCGAGTGGGGAAGCAAAAAGTGCTCAAGAATTGATTAGGATTAGGATGATCTATGATGTGTGTACGCTCCTTAATAACTTGTTTCAGATCGGTTGAGAATATTGAACGATTTGACCTTCATATGATAGAAGTACAACTAGAGATGGGACCTATTCTTTTATTTATTTTTTAAACTATTTTTTTTTACTTTTTTTTTTTAAAAAAATTTCAACCCTCAGAGAAAAAAACACGTTTCCTTTTACGTTATTTTTATTAAGTTTATTTTTAGCCGGAATTTGGGCGTACAAATGTTATAAGGAAGAACTCGCTACAACTATCCGAAATGAAATTTAAAATAGATTCGGAAAAAAATAAAAAAAGTTATCCTCATGTCCAATTTTTGAAATAGAAAGTCCTTTTGGAATAAAAAAAAAATTTCCGTATCATGAAAATCAATACACCAAAAGACAGATCTAGCCTAATCATTTGACATCTGCTATAAAAATGGAAATAATTTTAATAGAAAATAATGAAAATGATGAAAAAATTCTGAAACCAAACTTACAATACAAAGAAAAAAAAACTTTTTTTTTGCCCCCCTCCTTCCAAAACTCTAAATAGAGGATGTCAGATATTGGATGGGAAGACGTAGAGAGGTATCAATAAAGGTTGCGAAATTTTTTTCTGTTTCAAGAACAGGGATAGAAAGATTATTGTAGTAGTAGTAATTATACAACTTCGGAATTATTATTATTATTATTATTATTATTATTATTATTATTATTATTATTATTATTATTATTATTATTATTATTATTAAAAATTGTAGAGAGCTTGTTTGAACATTAGTGGTGAGAAGGCGGAAAGTCTTAAATTCTATCCCTTCAAGGGATTGGTATGAGTGAAACCACTCTAAATGTATGACGTATATCCCAAATAGGGGCGAACAACACTCCCGTTAAGAGCAAGCAACTAGGGTGATTTGCTCAAACGGCGCATTAATAGTATAAGAGAGAAGTGTTGGTTGTAAAGAAAATACAGTCCTTCCGAGTAAAAGAAACATCAAGATTATTTCGGACAGACGAATATTTAAGGTCCATCCTGCTATTTAAATTTGTTTTATTTGTTTTATTGTTACAATGGTCTTTTAATGCGGACAAGAAGTTTGTGGTTCAACTTCTATGAAAATTGCTTATAAATATAATACGCTGTTAAATCAAAAAGTGCACAATTACTATATGTCGGGATCCCCACCTGACCCCACCTCGGTCCCTCCCTACTCCTAGATCAGCAGGTATTTCGGCTTTTATTCCTTATGTATGAACATAACGTATAATATATATATGCCATGAAGCCTCTGCGTAACCTCGTGATTCTATCGCCTGGTACGTCACTCAAAACCATGCGTCCAAGCAGTTGGGGCAATCGAAAGATGCCTCTCCCCGTCCAAGTCGTCTCAATTGTTTACTCTATATGATGCTCCCCCTCCAGGAATGCCAGAGGACACATCATTCCCGACATATTAGTTTGCGGCCACTATCTCAAATGTGTAACTCTTTAGTCTTGGGGGTCCATACGCAAATGCTGGGTGAAGATCTCAG
>JABUQX010099364.1:0-2500 GCA_015478945.1 Trachelipus rathkii
CAGTTATGCCTGGTTCCCTCATAATTTAGTAATATTTACTCTATCTATATATTTCTATCAAACACTACTGCCTCTCTATATATATATATTAAGCACAAATGAGTTATTCATACTATCATAGCATTATATATATATATCTCTACTTGTTCTAAAATATAGATACGAGATATAAAATGATGAATTAGAAGACTAAAAATAATGGTTATGTTCTTTCCTTCTCACACGCGCTTTTAATATATATAATATATCACAGTTATTAATGTCTAGAACTAGATGCTCTATATAGATATATATATATATATATATAATCCGCTTTTATGCAGATCATCACGCACATCTCACTGCGGTTATATATAGTGTTGTTGAAAGATAGCTCTCTCATAGTGTGTGGTCTCTAGATATGTGCGTGTGGGGTGTATAATAGTTAATTCTTATTTTATATATCTCGGTTGTATTTGATCATATATAGCGTTATATTTGTGGAAGCACATTGATAATACATAAACAGATAAATAGATATATTGTTTTTATATCTCTATTAGACGTAACTCATATTTATATACCCATATTTTCGTTTGTGTAGCTATTGATTTACTGAATAATATGATAGATATAGATGATAATGTATGAAGTTGACTCATTGTTTATAGTTTTCGCACAGCAGGTGATTAGGTATGAGATGCATTGATATGAGCAGAATGTGAGTGCATGCTCTTTAGGTAATTCACACTTATAATTAGACTCGTTGACACTTAGAGATACTATCATAAGTAAATGGGCAATAGAGAGTCATTGTATGGTGCTATATCTGCGGCGGGGTATAAGATATATTTTAGCTTTCGGTGTGATGAGAGGCATATACGCGATTATGAAATCCTTTGTAATTTCTCTCTATAGAGAGTTATAATCAATGAAATAAATACCTTAACTGAAATCACACACACACACTATAATATGTATTATATTGGTTTGATATTAGATAGATATATATATATATAATATTTATTATCATTTGTTTCTACCTCACGATGATAACACAGGATAATGTATATGTGTTTCTATATATGTAAATGTAATATTAAATATAACAAATAGACAAATGATCGTGCGTCATGCGCATTTTTTATATATTTCTCTAAAAGTATGTAAGGTAATAGGTTATGTCTCACTGATAGGGTGACAGATTGTTCATTTCTGCTTATTCAATGTACGCACTCTAGGATATACTAGATTGATACTTATGTTTATGGACTTTTCATGACTTTTTATAATATTGTAAAAGCTGAGTTATAAGTATATGTGTTAGACGCATTAGTATTAATTTTAAGTTCTATTTGTATAATATAAATAATGTTTTCTTCTTTTTATCCTTATTCTTCATATATAATTTGCCAATAGTATAAGATAAATTGAATTTATATAAAATTAAATAAGTAAGAGGTACTTAAATTTATTTATTGGATCTAGCTCTAATTTGAAAATTTAATACTAATGCGTACAAATATATATAACTCGCTAATATTATAAAAGTATGAAGAAAGTGTTGATAAACATAAGTTCAGCATATACTATCATTGCATGAGTTGATAAATGAGAAATTGAAATATAATACAGGAAATATGAATTACTTACATATTAGAAATATATATACATGCAGAGAGAAGATCTTCATAAATTTTTTTTTCAATATCATTAAATGTTAAGTTCTCTGATAATTTGCCTTTCCCTTTGTATTTCTTCAATTCAATTTTAGTTGTAATAAATATATATCTGAATTTCATACGCATAACTTCATTTAATGTATTATTGGATATATAAAGTTATCATTGTATTAACGATAACATTATATATATTGATAAATTATAGATAATATATATAGCTTATTTAAATGAAAGTATATATATATACAGGTATATTATTATATATACTATAAGTGATTTAATCTATATATACATAGTATATATATCATATAGCTATATTATATATATATATATAGGTGGTAATGATCTAATGTTATATATTAATGCACCTTTTTGTACAGAATGGGTTGTATTTATTTACTATTATTTGTTATTATTGGAGGGGAGCTGTGTTGTAGGGAATATATATTAATATTTTCAATATGGTAAACTTGCTTGTTATAAGATTGTTTAAATATGAATCAAACCGATTTAAGAACTATTCTTAGGAAATTGAGTAATTTTTTTGATTTAAAAAAAAATTTAAAATAGATTATTAATCGTTAACAGCAAAAAGAGAGATTGACCTAATTTATAAAAAAAAAATTCCTTAAAAATTCCTTAAAAATAAAAATCAAACAAAAAAAAAAAACTTTTATTATTAATTTCGCAAAATTTATGATTTTCATAATTTTGGCAAGCGTTAAAATATTATGTAAAACAGGGAAATCTTCTTATAAAGGTGCTTGTAATTAATTATAATTATAATGCATAATTATAATTCTGAAATAAAGAACTTGCATGTTTTAATTAATAGTAAT
>JABUQX010099364.1:12500-22557 GCA_015478945.1 Trachelipus rathkii
AATGCTCTCCTTTTGGAGTCTCTGTGAATCTTACAAATGGTGGTTTATTTAAATCTGCAAAATATGTATCCTTCTCCAACTTTACAGAGTATTTCGTTAATAGCAAACACTCCTAAAAAGCGAGGTTCATTTTTAAACACGATTTTTATTTCCTCTTCATTCATCTTTAATAATTCAAAAGTACGTTGCGTACTCTGTCAATTTCAATGAGTTGAGGATGCTCAAGATAGACCACTACAGTGATTGGTGATTGTAGAGTCGAACCAAAAGAGAGACTTAGTCCTAGGGTACCCTTTCTCAAAATGTTTAAATGATAGGCGTTACAAGCTGAAAGGTCTGCAGTAAGATCATAGGCATATAAACTTATTCCTTCAACCAAGCTCTCAAAAACTTTAAAAGATTTTAAGCTATCATTAATGATACTGTTTGCTATTAATGTCAGTATAGTAGACCACTTAAACTGTACAATGGACCATTTGTGTACTCCAGAATGACGTCCGTGAGGTAGTCCATTCACATGTAAACTGATACCCCTACGTCCGAAAGGTGTTGACATTTATAAGGTGACTTTTTAATATTCCGGAGTAGGCTTCAATGTTCACAATCCCTATTAATTACTTTCGTGGTAAGATTTTCCGTTTACAATTTTGGAACATTGTACTACTGCGATAATCCTTGAGTTGAAATTAAAATATCATGGTTTTCAAATACTTTAATTAGGTTCCAATGCTGTAAATTCAAATGCTTTTCAATTTCCAAATGTCGCTGTGGTGATAATTTCACTTTTCTAACATAGAGATAAGCCTCCAACAGTTTGAAAACAGGTTCAGGACATACAGCTGTAGCAGTAGGTTTACTTTTTATTTTAAGAGCAAATTTAGGATTTGATCGTGATAAAATGATTCTAGTATCTACAGATGGTAGAATGAGTCTTTCTTGAGAGAAGATATCACCATTTAATCGACCGTAAAATTCATAAGTATTATTTATGACTTTAGCTGCTTTATCTATATGTGCAGCTTCATCTTTGAAACTGTAAAAACCACATGATTGGAGATGAGATTGTTTAGCGTCGTCTGAATAATTTAACAAATGTTCTATATAGCTTCTATAAGGATAATTAGCCGCTGATGCACCTAGTGAAGTTCCGTTAAGATAGACTTCAACCTGGTTGAAACATGTATACAGGAAATTTGATTCTGTATATACTATATGGTCATCACCCGAAGGAAGATCTGTACCATCAGGTTTTGTCAATTTCGTTTTTACATATAAAAACACATTAGAGGGATCTAAGTACTGATCAGAAGTGCCTGGAATATTGAACTCTAGAGGAACATCTGTATTGGTAATTGAATGCAGAGGATTAATACTGATAAAGTTGGATTCGTTAACGCTAATCTGTGTAGGGTTCATGGAGAAGAGATCCAATTCACTCTTACAACAATCAGGACTAGAAGGATGAAGGAAATGCATCTTGCATGTGCGAGCTCTGGCCGTATAATGAACATTTTCATGAAAAACCTTACTTATATACACACATCGTATAAAAGTTATCAGTTAGTAATTAAATAGCAAATACATCAATACATATTTTCTTTAGAGGGTTTTTCCTCTTATTCTTTTTCTTTGTGACAATCTTCTTGCCCCCTCGGCCTTGACCTGACATTTTACGTCTTATTTTACGCTTAACATCATCCAACATCTCATCTGAAACATCGGCAATACGTCTTTTTAATGCTGCACGAGGGTTATTTCCAGCAGCAATATCTTGAATAGTATGCAAGCCTGTTCTTATAGCTTTTTTACCTATATACTCCCCACCTCTCCTGAGTAGAGGTCTTGCACTTCTCCATAGCTTGGCGAAAAATCCACCAAGGCCATACCCCCTCTGCATTTTTGATCCTCTGAATACCCTTTCTTCGTCCATTATTACAGGAGTATCTTTCTTATACTATCTTTACACTGTGAGAGTATGTTAATGAATGAAAAATATACCTGACTACACCTCTTATATATTCCATTACTGCATCTGTTTCTTTCTAATATGAACTTTGCATAACAGGGCTCCATCTGTAAAGGGGAAGGGATTTCCTTCTACATCTTTTATATGCACGCGCACAGAGTCAAAATTTGATCTATTCAGAGGAAGATAAATGCCATTAGGCGAATGTTATAAATTTTACTCTCTCGGGAAATATAACTACTCTTAATAAAAGGAGCTTTAGTTATTACTACATATTGATGATCATATATTGTATATACATAGGCCAGCCTGGATATTGGAGCATCTCGATGGGTACATGTATAAGCAGTATCGATCTGCTTTCATCTTTAGTTCAGTGGGAGTCCATGCGGTTATTCTCTCACAGATAGTATACCTCTTCAACTAGTAGGGATATCATGAAGTATATCCACTCAGCATCAACGTCTACTTATGTTTAACGCTGCCATGGTGATCGTTCGAGAAAAAACATGTCCCGGTCTCGCAGGTTTACATTTACTTTTGAACTTAAAGATATTATTACTTTATCTTCATAGGTACGCAATTCAGTTTTGTATACCAAGTCCTTACACATAATACTCATATCAAAGAGAACGTTTAAATGACTAAAAATAGCAGGCACCGATTTAAAATATGACCTCCGCAGAGTAAATTCTTCAAAGAAGTATTCTTTTGTAGCAAATGTTGTCGTATTCATCTTTTTGGCAATTGTAGTCCTTTTCAGATAACGAGTATCTTCCACTTGTAATATAGTTTCAACACATTCTACACTTCTGTACACCCCCATCCAGAATAGATTGTGAGGTAAATTTTCTATGTCCGTAATTTAAATATCATTTCACATAACCTACTCTCGTAGGCCTCTCTTCAAGCTGAATAGGATTTCATTAACATAGTTTGTAAAAGTCCGAGAGTTTATATCAGGAAATGTAAATCCAAGAGGCTGAGAAGGCTGAAGTTATATTAAAAGTGATCTACACTCTCCATGATTATAATGACAACTGATTAATGATTCTTAACTTCACTTGCTTTTATATAAGTATTAAACTTGGCAGGATATCCCCTCCACTTCACAAGTAACTGCTTATTTTCCTTTAAACCTCTCGTGCTATATTTTTTCATTTTTTATATTCGTAGTACAGGATTGAAACTTACTTTTTTGTATTTCTGTTTATAAAATCGCCTTTTATTTTTTCAAACCATTTAATATCCCAGATAATATAACTTTAAACTGTCACGAACGAAGGGTCGGATATGTGAACTTTAAAACTTCCGTGTCCACCCGGATCATAATCCCTTCTGAAATCTTTCTCGGTCCGTGAAACTCTTCATAATCGTTCACCTTATTCCTGAATTATCTTTTTATTTTTGTTTTTCACCCATGCATGCACATACGTCCTCTAGTTTTTGACATCTCTAAAGGTGTTGTTCTTTTAATAGTTCTATGGGTAAGACCTGTTTATAAGAAATAGCCAGATCGTCCAGTAATATCAAATATATTTAAAAGTGTTCCATTCTAGTAATACCTATGCATCGCTCTTTTAAATAGTAACTTGTACCTTTCAACTATAGCCGCTTCTGTTTACGGAAAATGTATTGTAATAGCTTATACCATACTCCCAGAGCAGCTCCTGAAACTCTCGACCCTTGAACTCCATTCCTGAATCTGTCCAAAATGATTTAGGTGTTCTCTGCTCGTCCTTTATAATTTCAAGTACAGCATTGGCAACTGTAGCTGATCTTTTATCTTTTATTGGCCTCAACCACAAGTATCTAGAGTATACGTCAATTGTAAAAAGTATATATTGAAAACCTTCATTATAAGAACTATATTTAATCATTTCCGTTAAATCTAATTGCCACACACTATCGACCTGCGGGGCTATGGTTTTCCGTGTAGGAAATTTTTTTCTTACAGGTTTATGTAGAGTAAATGCCTCTTCCCCCTCTAGATATTTTTTTAGCTCTTTTTTCTCAATATCAGGATATCTTAATGCGAATCTAGTGAAACCCCCAAAACTATTTGGTTCTCTCAGGTTGAAGTAATACTTATCAACTACCTCCTTCGCCTCCATGTTGTCTACTGACACACGTGTAAGCGGCTTATATATATATATATATATATATATATATATATATATATATATATATATTATATATATATATTTTATATACAGATTCTATATATATATATAAATAATAAAAATGTGATATTAGGTCACAAGGGTTAAAGAAAGAGAAAAAGATTTAAAATAACATTTATTTATACACAAACATTACAACTAAATAAATATGTGATAATACATAATTACGATTTAATCCAACTATGCCTATTATAAGGTGTTTTTCTCATTCTTCCTCTGGTAACACGTTTAAATTTGTCTGAAGCGTAAGAAGTGCCTGATGGACTTGAATCAGGTCTTGGCGTAACGGGGATATTATCTAAGTCTGCTAATCGCGTTGTATTTAAGATTAAACTTCTGGGAAAATTAATAGTCTGAAGTTCTTGTTTGATATCATTCCATCCTTTTACAGGGCCTTTCTTCCAGTTACGTGAGAGATCAGCTATCAAATCCACAATATTTGATCCTTTAACTATTTCATCATCAATTACGATCTGCCCTGCTTCATTCAAAGTTAATTGGTCTTTTAAAATATTATATAAAGCTATTCCTGATTTACGCACTCTAATAGGTAAGCTCTCCTCTAGGATATTTTTAAATTTATCTTCATTTTTCACTTCAAGTTTTACTTCATTAGGAATATCTACATTATCGGCTAGCGGGATACGTAGGGAAGGATGTAGGTGCATGTCTTTAAGATCTATCAATTTTTGTATGGCATCTTGGTATAAGATGCGTTTCTCATGGATGTTAATGTCTGAATTTAATATCCTGTACACTTCTTTCTCGTATTTGGTTATCTGTTCAACTTTAGGATCATATAAGCTGATGAGGTAGAGGTTGCTGAAAAGCTAATGAATCGTTCACAATATAAGGATTCTGTTGGTGCAGCTGTTGTTGCTGATGTGAAAGAGGTTGTAATGTCAATGCATTGGGCTGTAATATCTGCGTATATGGGGGTAGTGAATGATGAAACTGTGATTGGGGATTTTGCGCAAGGTGTGGCAATAACTGGCCGTATTGAGGTTGTGAATGATGAATCTGAGGAACTGAATTCTGTACAGATGCTGTATTATTATACTTCATTTTCTCATACTCATTATATGGAAGTACAGCAACCTTCTTCATTATGGGGACAACCACCTAGATATCAGTGGAGCTATAACGGAGAAGAGTAATGGTAGGAATACCCCTCCTCCTCTCTGTAGTAACTTCTTTTTATTTTTCAGATTTTTTATGTTGAGGGAGAGTTTTTTAATGATGTTTCTATAACGGCGTAGCTTTACCTTCTGAGGCCTGTTTAAAGGAACATTTCTTTTTATAAGATTTAAACAGACTTCACATACACACTGGATGAATTTCTCATCCTCACTAATTAGTTTACGTTTTTCAGAAGGTTTCAGCTTTTAAATTTTTTTATAAGAGGTAAATACTTTTGCAACTAGAGCACTCATTATTCAGGAATGTATACAGTTTCTATCTCATAGGGAAAGAATTTGGTACGGAAGCAACACTCTGTCGTGTTTTTTGGGGTGAAGTTCACACATCAAATAACCGTGGGGGATCAAAGTAACCTCTTTATATACTTTTAGGAACTCTTTCCTTTGAAGGGGAAACATTTGAGTTGCCAAACATTAATTTGACTCATGTCTCTTCCTCTTCCCACAACAAAACAAAAACAGTTTTTTTTAAAAAAAGCCTCAGACCTTTTGTTGCTTTGATAAAAAATAATTCTTGCGTTACTGAAAAACACAGAGATATTTAGATGGTGAGATAAACTGTGAACGCTTCTGCTATTTCCAAATTCAATTTGTGCATTAAATCATCTAATACAATAATTTTGTGTCCATGTATATTGTCCAGCGATCTAATATCGTATATGCCTTCATGAAATTGAATAACATCTTTATATTCTTTAAATTTTTCCTGATGAACATTATAACACCATATTATTTTACAGGGGTTTGCTCAAAAATCTCCATTTCCTTTAAAATATTTAATAATAGAAAGGTTTTACCACAGCCTGTTGGCCCAGCTACAAGACATGTAGCCGGACTTCGGAACGTAAATTTCTCCACATCCATACGCGTCAAGTAGATAATGAATAATGAGTTTAATTAAAGTTGAAAGCAGTAAAGTATATGTTTTTTAATAAAATTTTCGTCCAATTTTATCAAAATACAATGTTTATATAACAGACACTCCGGGTGTTTTTATTCTTACATTAAAAAAAAAAAATATTAAAACCCAAAAATAAAAAAAATAAAAACAAAAATAAAATTAAAAATAAAAAATATAAAAGAAAACATAATGTTAATAAATATATGAGTTAAAACAGTAAAGCAGAAAGTTAAAGCAGTAAAGCAGAAAGTTAAAGCAGTAAAGCAGAAAGTTAAAGCAGTAAAACAGAGTTAAAGCAGTAAAGCAGTCAAACAAAAGCATACTATCCCTAGGTGTTAAGGTAACACCTCTATCGATTCTGATTTACTCTTTTAGGTATGTAATGTATATAAGTTAAAGCCAAGTAAAGCCGAAGTTAAACAGTAAAGCAGATAGTAAAGCATAAGCAGTGAGTTTAAAGCAGTAAAGCAGAGAGTTAAAGCAGTAAAACAGTAAAACAAAAGCATACTAATCCCCTAGGTGTTAGGTAATAACACCTCTATTGATTTACTGATTTACTGCTTTAAGGTATGTAAAGTATATGTTTTTAATAAAATTTCGTACAATTGTAGTAAAAATGAATGACTCATAGTAATTTGAAACGAAATTCTTTGAATACGTTTACCATTGATATCTATTTTTCGTTCACCTCGGGAATTTGCGTCTGGGACGCACTCGCGGCGGGCGGGTAGGGGGGGGGGGCGCGGAATATTGCGCCTGCGGGCGCACGCGGCGGCGGGAAATATTGCGCCTGCGGGCCGCACGCGGCGGGCGGTTTCGCGACGGTGTTCACCTGCGGACGCGGACTCGGACTCGGAAACGTTTGCGGTCACTGTCTCAAATGTGTAGCTCTTTAGATATATATTCTGTCATGCTATAAGTGTTATAAAAATACTAACTCGTAGTAGGAAGCATTCTAGCAGATTGTAATGTACACCATTCGAATCCTCATACCTATTACTAGGGTAGATCACCCACTATTACGGGCTTATTTCTAGGCTGCAGGGAGGATAGAAAGTTTTGAAAAAAAGTGGCCCTTTCAGTTGGCACTATGTGGCAGTCACTTGGCACTATGTGGCACTCACTTGGCGCTCATTGGCCCTCACTTGGCACTCATTGGCACTCACTTGGGCCACTCACCTGGCACTCACCAGCACTCATAGAATACTCATAAACACTAATACGAACATCAACTAGATATCCTTACGTGTATGGAGACCACCCAAAGTGTACCATCATATAGGCAAACCATCACAGATGGAACCGCTAAAATTGACGTCATCCAAAAGCTGAGTCATCAATAATGCCGCGTCATAAAAATTGAGCCATCAAAGTTGTAGGGGACACGTGTAGGCTAGGTATAGGTGTACGCTAGGTGAAGGCTGGGTGGAGTCTAGGTGTAGGGGCATGGTGTAGGCTTACTGTGAACAAAGGGTTGGCAGTGTGTTGGTGTAGGCTAGGTGAAGGCTGAGTGGAATGCTAGGGTGTAGGTGTACGCTAGTGAAAGGATGGGTGGAGGCTGGTGCGTGTAGGATAGGTAAGGCTAGTTAGGCTGGGTGTAGGCTATGTGGAGATGGCTGGGTGTAGCCTATAGGAGGCTGGGTGTAGGCTAGGTGTGGGCAAAAATTACCGTGGGCCAAAAAATGCCCATGGTTATCTGACAAGGTCAAGGCCGAAATATCTATGGTCAAACAAGGTATAGACATCAAAAAATAGGCTAAGCCCTAAATGAAAGATCTAAAATTACCGTGGGCCAAAATTGACCCCATGGACGAAAAAATTAGGGGGGCGCAAAATAGGGGGGGGCAATACGTAGCAACGTTGCTGCGCACGTTTTGGCGCAACCCTTCTTCGAAGGGTTGCAAAAATTAGGGTGCCGAAAAAATTAGGGTTTGCCAAAAATTAGGGTAACCAAAAAACCGTGGGCCAAAAATGACCCATGGGAGACCAAAGGGTTGGTCGAAAGGTAAAGTCCCAAAAGGTAAGGCCCAAAAAAGGTCAAGGTCAGGTAAAAAATTTGGGACTCAAAAAAGGTCAAGCCCAAAAACTTAAAGGTCAAAAAAGGTCAAGGGCAGGTAAAAAATTTGGGCTCAAAAAAGGTCAAGGTCAAAAAGGTCAGGTGGGTTTTTCAGGGGGTGGGTTTTTCGTCGGTCCAGGGGTGGGTTTTTCGTAGTCCAATGCCTTCCTACTACTGTCGCATTTTAACGAATTTTTGAAATGGTGTATGCAGGCGCCTAGGGTTAATAAGCTAGTCCTTATAATATATATAATATATATATATATATATATAATATATATTATATATAATATATATAATATAATAATTATATATATATAATATATATTATATATATATATATATATAATATATATAATATTATATATATATAATATTAAATATATTATATATATATATATATATATAGCTTCCTTAAATTTTCAAAAATTGGCACTTCTTTTTTAAAATAGTTTCTAGTTATTACTATTTTTTTAAACTATTGTTCTCTTATTTATTTTTGATTCATAGAAATATTAATTAAATTTGAATATTTAGTCAAATTTATTTAAAATTATTGCATATAATTTATTTAAAACATATATTTGCTTGATTTAATTTCCTCCGATTGTCTTCAATGTGTCATAGATAAAAAAAAAATCACTATCTGAGTGAATCACGTAACGGGGATGCTAAGAAGCTAAAATAGCCCCAGAAGCTTCCCTTCGAAGGGTTAATTTAACATACAAAATATGTTTTATTTTCTGTTAGATTTGAAATTTTTAAGTAAAATATTTTTAAAGAATTTTAATGCTTTTAATAAATTTCGTATATTAAGCGGGGAAAATGTGTTTTTTTTGGAATAAGGAAGAAACTAATTTTAAATGATTTATTATTTAAAAAAAAAGAAGCAATTGTGCGGAAAAATGTTTTCATCTTAAAAGCAACCTTTTGTCATTTATTGCACCTATAGTTCCAGATTCTCTCTCTCTCTCTCTCTCTCTCTCTCTCGTATCTCTAATTTTCTCTCTTCTCTCTCTTCTCTTCTCTTCTCACTCTCTCTTCTCATCTCTCTCTCTCTACTCACTCTCTCACACCACACCCAAAATCGCAACTGACATCGAATTGGCAAAATACATGTATTTAAAAATCTTTATGTGATTAAACAATCAAAGGAAAAAATTGATAAAAATAGAATTGTTAATTTTTAATAATTAATATAATTGTTTAAGATTGAATTAAAAAAAATTTTGGAAATTTATATATATATTATATATATATATAATATATTATATTATATATATCTATATATATATATATATATATATATATATTATTATATATTATATATATATATATATATTATATATAATATATATATATATATATATTATATATATATATATATATATATTATATATATATATATATATTATATATATATATATAATATTAATATATAATTATATATATATATATATATATATAATTATATATATACTAATAATATATATATTATATAATTATAATCTTTTTTATTTAAATATTATATATATTTTATATTATATATATATATATAATATATATATATATATATATTATATGTTATATTATATATATATATATATATATATATATATATATTATATATATTATATATATTATAGGCCTATATATAGTATATATATTATATATATATATATTAAATTATATATTATTATATAATATATTATATAATATTATTATATATATATATCAATATATATATATATA
>JABUQX010099365.1:0-19547 GCA_015478945.1 Trachelipus rathkii
ATACCCCCTGTGGGTTATATATATTATAATTATATTATACTATATTAGTATTAATATATATATATATATATAATATATATTATATATATTAATAATATATATATATTTATATATATTAATAATATAGTTATATATATTATATTTTTATAAAATATATTCTTCTTTCTTTCGGTCACCTCCTCTTTTGCCCCAAGATTGCGGGGTAAGTGCTGTACACAGCATCGGAAAAGAAAAGCAGAGCGGTCAAGCGAGATTTACTAGATTTAGTTGGAGGGAGGAGGAACATTTGACCCAAACACTCGTTCGAAAAAAAAAAAGGAAGAAAGAAAATAAGCCCAGCCTTTAACCGCCCCTCTGACCATTTAATTAGCATTACGTGGAGAGCCGTTCACAGACAGAAAATCCACCCAAGAGCATCATAGGACCCGCGACGACCCTCTTACTATGGTAAATCGTCAATATGTTAAAGTTCATCCTGGCCCAGGTGAGCAACACCACAACCATGCCCCCCATTAATTACCAAAACCCGCCATTCCTCCTATCATGCACCTTTATTCTCGCTTATGCTGCAAAACTCACATTCTCTCTTCCAGCATTCGTTCACCACTCAATCCACGTTCTCTTCGGGTTTCTCCCAGCCGGTTTCCCAGCACACTCACCACACTACATCCGCTTAACCAACCTACTATTACATTCATCCTTTTCCACATGACAAACCATCTCAACATACTTTCATTTTATTCTCTTCATTTACCCCTCTTCACACCACACCACTCTCATGAAATACGTCATTCCTCGTCTTATCAAATTTCTTCTCACACTAGCACACTCCCTAAGATTGTCCATCTTGAACACCATGAACTTTAGATCTATACTTCCTTATTCAGGACCATAGTCTCACTACCATACAATAACACAGGTAACAACATACCCTATGCTAAGACCCTAGCACACTCAAGACTAGTCCCTTTGCACTCACCAACGATTTAATTGCACCAGCCACCTTCCTGCCATTCACAACTTTCCTACTACCATCTCTGCATCGGGTCCGGTCCCGTCTCACCGTAATCATATACCCTAAATAGTTTTAAACTCAGGACACTGGTTGCTAGCTGTCACCAATCTAACATAACTTCACACTGAGGAGCTGTCCCACTCACAACCATAACCGTTACTCTTATCCACGCGTTACGTTTCAAAGCCCCTCCTTTCACCACCCTGCCAAATCTCTCTATCAAATCCTCTCAAACTCTCTTACATAGTTTCGCCACACAGAACCAAATCATCCGCAGTTTATTATTATGTATTCTTTTTTCTTGTTTTTTTTAATAGATAGCAGGCACCCTCCAACCCCGCTTCAACTCCATATTCCACATTCTAACACCCATTCCTGCCATCCCCACCCAAATTACTTTTCATAAACCCCAGCCATATACAAAATTGAAAAAAAAAAAACCAAGGAGACATAACACAACCCTGTCTTACTCCGCTATTCAATCCTAAACCAATCCACATTGACACCATTTAGATTCTTACACGACGCTTCACTTATTCGTCATACATACTTTTGATTTCCATTCAGAAGCCTAACACCAACACCATTATTCACTAACACCTGCCATAACCCTTCCCTATTAACTCTATCATACGCCTGTGCAAATCCATAAAACCATAAGATACAATTTATTCTTCTTCCCCTTCATTTTCTTCAATCATTTGTTTCCAATGTAAAGATTGATCCACACATCCTCTTACCACTCCTAAACGCACCTTGTTCTTCACCAATCAGTCCCTCAGTAGCTCGACGCACTCTTTCGACCAAAATACCAGCATTATTAACCTTCCCTACAACACTCAATAAAACTTATTCCCTATAATTTCTACAGTTCCCCATTTTCTCCCTTACCCGTATACAAGAGTACTATTACCGTCTTCTCAATCCCTTGGAACTATACCCGCCATAAACGCTTTATTACACAACTCCCAAATCCCAATCAATCACCATATCCGCCTCCTTCTTGATCATTTCACTAGTAAGTTCATCTATACCTGCAGATTTACCATTCTTCAAACTTTCTCACCCTACCCATTACCTCCTCCTTACTAATAACCGCATCCCCAAAATACCTATTCCTTCCTGCACCATCAAAACCGCACACATTCACTAACACCTCATCATTACTTGTTAATATTGTGCAGATTTCGAAGTGTTCTTTCCACCACTCCCCTCACATTCATTTCATCAGTTACGAAAGCACCATCCCTATTCATTATTCTAACAGATTCCCCTTATTCTCATTCTTAACCTTTCGCGCTTCCTTCCAGAAGAGCTTCCATTCATCCTCCTTCCACATTCATCCTCCTTCCAAACTGTTCATTTACCTCTTTTTTCTCCTACGTATACACCTTTTAGTATTTCTTTTTCCTCCTTTATATAATTCCAAGCATCTTTCTTTTGAATCTTTATCATTGGCTTATAGTACATTCAACCACGCTCTTTTACCTTTAACCGCCTGCATCACCTCTTCATTCCACCATTCGCCTGTTAACATTCTTGCTTCCTTACTTTAGCCCACATTCCACACACTTCCTTTGCATTACTAACAATTGCTTCCTTCAATAGCCCCCAGATTTGCTCAGTATCAACTTGTTCACATTCAACCGTTTTACTAGCGAGCGCCCCTTTACATACTTATCCTTATTATTCTTGCACACTTAACTTCTCACCTTAATTTTACCTACTTCCTTCGTATCACCTTCCTCTCCATCCAAGCCCCCAACTAACTTAATTACATAGAACAACATAACGATCCGATAATCCCATTCCATAAACCCCTCACTGATTTAATCCATCAATTACTTCAACATCTCCTTCTTCACCAACAACAAAATCAATCATAGTGTTGGTCAAGAAGGAGATGTTGAAGTATGTGTTGGATGTAAATCAGTTTAGGGGTTTAGGAATGCCGGGATTATCGATCATTAGATTGTTCTCATGTAAATTAAGTAGTCGGGGGCTTGGATGGGAGAGGAAGGCTGATACGAAAGGAAGTAGGTAAAAATTAAGAGTATATATATAATATATATATATATATATATGATATATATATATATTAATATATATATATATATATATATTATATATATATAATATATATATATAATATATATATATATATATATATATATGTGTCTAATGTAAAATTAATGTTAGTGGGAGCATGGATGGAGAGGAAGGTTGTGATACGGAAGGAAGAGGGTAAAATTAAAGAGTGAGAAGTTTTTTAAGTGAACTAAGGATTTTTAATAAGGATAAGTTATGTAAAGAACGCTCGTAGTAATCGTTTTGTGAATCGTGAACAACTTGAAACTGAACAAACCTGGAAGCAATGAAGGAAGCAATGTTAGCAGTGCAAAAGAAGTTGCTGGATGTGCCGAAGGTAGGAAGTAAGAATGTTAAAACAGTGAGTGGTGTGCTGGAAGAAGAGTGAAGCAGCGCGTAAAAGCCTAAAAAAGAAGCGTGGGTTAATGTTTTCTACTAAAAGAAAATGATGAAAGTTTCAAAAGAAAGATGCTTGGAATTAAGTATAAGGAGGGAAAAAAAGAAATACTAAAAGGTTGCATACGTAGGAGAAAACAAGGAAGGTGAATAATGGGGACTTACAAGGGAAAATAGGAAGCGCTCTTGGAAGGAAGCGCGCAAGAGGTAAGAATGAAAATAAGCTGCGGTTGGGCGCGGTAGAACGCCAAACCACCCTGCTTTAGAATAATGAATGCGTTAGAGGGACTGGTGCTTTTCTGTAACTGATGATGAATATGGATGTGAAGGGTCGGAGATCGTACGGAAAAAAAAGAGAAAGAGAAGAAAGGGAAGACGAACACTATCGAAAATCTGCATAAATTATTGCCAGGCAAGTAATGAAAGAGAGAGGTGATTAATGTAATGGTGTGGGTTTTGATGCCCGTTAAGAAGAAGGAATAGTGTATTTGTTTGGGGGATGAGGTATTAGCAAGGACGGAAGGTTAGTGTGTTATAGTGTGTGTGGTGAGAGTGAGAAAGTTGAAAGAATCGTAAATCTGCAGGTATAGATTGAAATTCTGGTGAATGAAATGATCAAGAGGCGAGATGGTGATTGATTGGATTTTGGAAGTTGTGTAAATAAAGCGTTTATGGAGGTTATAGTTCCAAGGGATTGGAGCGTAGTAGTGTCGTGTAATAGTACCCTATATTTAAGGGTAAGCGAAATTAAGGTGGGAACTGTAGAAATTTATAGGGGGAATAAGTTTTATTGAGTCGTTATAGGAAGATATATGCTTGTGTGGGTGATTTTGGTCGAAAAGTGCTGCGTTCGTGAGTGACTGGAGTACTGATTGGTGAAGAACAAGGTACGTTTAGGAGTGGTAGAAGGTGTGTGGATATGGGATCAAATCTTTACATTGAACAAATGCATTGGCAAAAAAGTAATTAGAAAGCGGATGAAGCAGAAAAAGAAGAAAAATTATGTGTATTCTAGAGTTTTTATGGGATTATGCAATCAGGCGATAAATTGTGGTGTTGTGAGTCCGCCTATTGAGTGTAGGTTAATTAGGGAAGCCTCTATGGCAGTATAAGTGAAATGTAAGGTTGCCTATGGTTGAGTGTAAATGCAATGATAGAGTGAATATGTGTGTTATGGTGTTGTGTAAGTAGCATAGTGAATGTGTGTATAATTGAATGTGTGTTATAAGTGTCATAACGTGAATGTGGGTGGGTAGGCCTTCATGAATGGAATCAAAGAGGTATGTGAGGTAATGAGGCGTTGTGAGATAATGTGTGGTTGAGAGAATAATGGTTAAAAAGTGATTGGTTTAGTATTTAATAGCGGAGTGAGACAGGGTTTGTGTTTATTATGTCTCCTTGGTTTATTCAATTTGTATAGATGGGGTTTGAAAGAATTAGAGGTAGGGGTGACAGTAAATGGGTGTTAGAATGATATGAGAATGGAATGAGGGAGGTATTGGCTGTCCTACTATTATATTGCGGATGATGTTGGTTCTGTGGTGAATGCTGAAGAGATGTTTTGTAGAATGATATTAAGTATATAGAATCAGATTCTGGCAGGGTCATGTAAAAAGGAGGGGCCTGAAAGTAAACGTAGATAAGAGTAAGGTTATGGTTGCTGAGTGAGGACAGTCCCTCAGATACTGCTGTGAAGTTATCTTAGATGGTGAGCAGTGGACAAAGTATCTGATTTTTATATATATATTGTTAAATAAAATATTATTAATTGTGAGTGTTGTGTGGGTATGTGTTTGGAATGAGCAAGGAAACGGAATGATGCCCAGAGTGTAGTAGGAAAGTTGTGAATGGTAGGAAGACCGAGTTGGTAGAGATGCCAATTTAAATTCGTTGGTGAATTGTGTAATAAGGAGTAATGTCTGGATCGGTGCGCTAGGGGTCTTTGCATGAGAGGGTTATAGTTGAGATTACCTGTGTCTTTATTATTGTATCAGTAGCGAGAACTATGTCTCTAGATAAGAAATATAGATTTCTAAAGTTCAATGTATTGTGTATGTTCTTGCTTTCAAGATGGACAATCTTCAGGGTCGTGCAGGTGTGAGAAGAATGATTTAAAATGAGGTCATGGGATATGAACATATTAGAGAGTTGTGTTGGGTGAAGTGTGAAGAAAGGGGGTAAACGAGAAATAAATGAAATGTATTGCTTAGCGATCGGTTTATCGATGGGCGAAAATAAGTTTTCACTCATAAGTTGGTTATGAAAGAATGAGGATCCATACAGGGTCAATGGAGCATTACGCTAGGCTGATGTACGGCTTCAAGTGTGTGATGTCAACAGGCATAGCCTTACCAAAGGCTCTAGGGCGATCAGTTACATGTTATCTGGATGAGCTCAAGGCGGGTAGTTGGAGCGCTAGGCTGTGGAGGCGTGTTGGGAACATGAGCCGACTGGGCAGGAGACTGTAGGAAATAGAAGTAAAATGTAGGCAATAGGTGTAGGTGTACGGCTAGTTAGGTTAGGCGAGGTTGGATTGATAGGTTATGGTTAGGTAGGCATAGTTAGGTTAGTAGGGTTATGTTATTAGGTTTATAGTTAGGTCATTTAGGTCAGATGTAGGTTGCATAAGTTTAGGGCCAGAGGGAATTGTATGTGCATAGGGCTGAGGAGGAAAGTGAGTTTGAGGTAGCAGCGGTAATCCGGCAAGGGTCATATAGGTCCGTGGAAAGAATAGAATCGGTGCAATGGATATCGGAAACCAGGATGATATATGGCGGATATTATATATTATATATATATATACTATATATATATACTATATATATATATATATAGTTATTGTATAATTAAGGTGTTAGTGATATATAATATATATAAATATATATATTATATATATATATATATATATATATATATATTATATTATGGTAGCAGCAACTTTTTTATTTTTTGGTGCATTGTGGTTTTTATCATTACTGGCTACATTACCATAATAAGAAGAAGATGAACTATAATTACTATAAGTGTGAGAAGCCGCATTACCATAATAAGGCACTTCAGTGGAAGTACTAGGAAGATTATAATTTAGAGGTTATTTTCATGATTTAGTACGACTAGTAATGTTACTTACTTTAATTAGAATATATATGAGTTACCATGAGATATATATATATATATATATAGGTTAATAGTATACTGCCTTCCTCTCGTCTCTCTCTCTCTCTCTCTCTCTCTCTCTCTCTCATCTCTCCTCTCTCCTTCTCTCTCTCTCTCTCTCTCTCTCTCTCTACTCTCGTCTCGTCTCCTCTCGCCTCGCTTTGTGAGAATGGCAGCGCATGTTGGATCGTAAAAAGCCACGTGTTAGTTTCGAGATGAGACCTAATACCAAAAATAACATTGATTCTCGATTATTACAATACGTAAAAAAAATAATACAATAATAAAAATAATTACAATAAGTAAAAAATTCAAAGGTAGTTCAAAGGCAAAATGAGAGTATATATAACAAAGAGTGCTGGGCGCTTTCTTTTCGAGATCTAAGCAGGTCTCCTACTGTGTCTTTATTAGCTGGTGCGTATCGAAATTGGTCAAGATCTCGCAGGGTATCTTGGTCTTTTCCGTTCTTCTTTCGGTATACATGCGCTTTAGCCAGCCACCGTATACTATCTTCCTACATCATTTAGCCGGAGAAAGACACATAAAAGATCGTAATAAAAAGAGAACGCCAAGTAACATACAGCAGAAACTAAATAAACTTAAAATTTACATAATAGAATATTAATAAATATAAATTTAAAATTTTAAATTAAAATGATAATAATAAATAAGCATAATACTACACAAAATAAAAATATAAAATATATAATTTTTAAAATTCAAATAAACAGTCATAGAATTCAATAAATTGTTAACGATAATCTCAATTATTATTAGGGATTCAATAAAAAGTGAAGATAATATTGATTATACATACTTCGATACACAAATCGTAGTAATATAGGATAGATATTGGCCACGATAAATTAAGCGTAAATTATGTAAATCGACTCTATTCATCTTTACTTCTCTCTCTCCTCGTCTCTCTCTCTCTCTCTATAAATATAAATATATTTATATAATATAAATATATATATTATAATAATAATTATATTAATAATATATATATATATAAATTATTATATATATTAGGGATGCTATATACCGACATAGATATCTAGGTATCTAGTGATTATATGCGGTTCAAGTAATCTAGGGTCCATTTATTCTGTAAGAGTATCTATATATATATATAAAATTCTCTCTCTCTCGATCTATAGGTTATACGGCTTTAAATTGTATTTAGATTAAAAATACCAAAGAGAGAATTTCGAAAATATTATAAGTATAAATTTAATATTAATAAAATCTAGTTCACAATTTATAGAAGAGTATACTACTATACTTACAGTTAATATATGTTACATTATTTTCTTCACTATCGATTTTTCCTTATTTATTATAACTATTATGTTTATCTATATACCGAACTTAGTGATCTTTTAGCGTTAGACATTTATTCTATTAATTTAATACTATTACAGGATACTCAAAACTACATTATATTATATATATAAATATTATTATACAAGTATATATTACTTTATCTTATCTAACTATTTTTATTCTCTCTTTCTATTAATCTAATCATGAGTATTTTATTTTTTTCTTTTATTTATTATTTTGATACGCAATTTCGTCGAAGATTGAGTAGATATGTGTGATTGCATCAGTAAGTGTTTGTTTAAACTATTTACTTAGATATGTCCGAATTTATATCTAAATTTGATTATTTGCTGATAATATTGAGGATTTTTAATACCTGATATTTATTTTATTATTATTAAAGGAAATTCAATCAGTTATTTTATTTTTATTATTATATTATTAATTATAATATTAATTATTAGGTTTTTAGGATTCATATACGAATTATTATTATATAATCTTACTCAGTTTTTCCTTTAAGTACAATGTTTGTCTCGTCTGTTTAAGAACAGTGTTTTTGTGGTTTATTATTTTTCTTGTAGCTTAGATATAGATTTGATTGGATTGCGGCCGTGTGACTGATCAGGTGACACTATTCGAGCAGTCTTAGTTGAACGTGTCTTCATTTGACGTATATTACCAATTCAAAATCTAAGTGGTACTTCGCCACTCTAACTCTGCATCCCTCATATTCTGGCTAAATACCCACGCGCTCTGGCGATCTAACTCGCTTAACCCTAATTTTATGCTCTTGTCTGAAGACCCAGATGGCTAAGAATTTGCATTTCTCCAAAAGATATCTAGTGTTATATCTTCAACTTATTTTACAATTTCTGTCTGGAGGGTGGAAACATGTGCCTACATAAACATTAACACTCCATTAACACGTCTCGGAACTCGAATATATCCTCCTAAACTTTCGAGTTCTGGCCTTAAAATCTTTCTCCTCTCTCTTCTTCTACTACAATAATCTATGCTTTTTGCACTGTTCTACGACATGTGGTTAAAAGTATATAGGGGTTTGACCCTGGTGGTGAGGGCGAGTTGCTATTTTGAAATGATGATCGGATAGAACTCGAAGCTGTGAAGAACAGAATAAGGCTGATAACGCTAAACAGATACAGATTTTCAGTACCTTTTTTGGTAGATAAGGTACTACTACATTATGAACGTAAAACATTCTCACGAGAAGGGACTGTTGGAAATATCTTATATCTCGTCGGTCATAAAAATATGACCACGAGGGACTTCGCAGAGGTTCCTCTATTTATAGTATGTGATGCGGATTGTCAATTACACAACACTGAATTGTAGGAATTCTCTCATACTGATTCTAGGTGGCTGGTGGGAGAGAAGCCGGACAATCATTAGTATGTGATTCCAACGATCCGGCAAGCAACTAATTATAAAAGGAAAAAAGAACCTTCCACACTTCGATCGTCCAACCGATTCGTTGACCACACTTGACCTTAATATAATTCACCACTAGTCCTTCTCTCGTATAAAATACACCACCTTCGCCCTATCTGCTAAATCTGACCACAACCTTGTATATATCTCTTAATTTTAATATAACTATTCTCATCCAACATACTCCATCCTGCTGTGCCTATGCGCGTTGTTCTGGCCACTTTGAATCGTTCCGATTGGAGAGCATTGCGTTGCTTCACCGCTAACTATAATTGGAATGAGTGAGCTTTGACTCTGAAGGCGCTTCAGCTTCTGCCGATAAAGTGCGAGAGAACTCAGGGACACTTTGTACTAATATGTTGATGCGGATGAGCGAGGTCATTCCTTCTATGCATGACTTAAATCTTTTTTCTGCCTCAAAATCCATTGATTTCAGCATCGTGATAGTTACTTCTGCCATTCAGGCTAGAGACAAATGCGTTCGTTATCGCATGTGTATCGGGAGTAGAAAATTCTCGATCTCCTATCACTCTGCCATTTTCATTCAGCTAGAAATCGTGGCAGGGATACTCTTCGACGAAGAAAGCTGGCTTTCATCAAAACGAAAGTTAGCGCTCTTGTTGACCTCCTGGTTCTCCTACTGACAAATCTATCTAGCCTCTGCCAAAAACTACTCTAACAACTTCTGTAAATCATCCTTTCCTCATCTTATTCGCTCTCGATGGTTCTGTTGCTTATACTCCAACTGAAAAGGCAATCATCTCTTTGGCCTCTCCTATTTTTCTTTAACTCAACCCTGGACAATTCTGGCCACTTCCTCTTCCTCTTCTTCTCCTCTCAGGTGTCCTAAATCTTTGCCTGTGATTAATTTTCATGTGATCGGTCGCATGGGCTCCTGAAATCTATGAACGCTTAGAAGGTCGGGTGCCCGTGAGTGGCATTCCTCTGCCGAGTTTGAGAGAATAGTGCTTCCGTAGCGGACCCCGCCCCTCGATCAACTATATCTATCTATGCCTCAATACTAGCACTTCTTTCCCTCAGTGTTGGAAGCGCGCATATTTCCAACCTAATTACCGGAAAAAAGAGCCTGCTCTGATCCGCGTCTACACAAGTCGCCTGTATAGCTCAACTTGCTTATTCTTTCAAGATCTTGAAACCCTGTTCTCAACTACTCACTTTCTGGTAGATCATTGCGAATTCTCATTCCCTTCGTTCCGATTGGCTTAGACGGCCTTCGGTCCGCTCGAATATTTGGAGGTTACTGGTTTGTGGATTAAAAAATTTATAAAGTATCCACCCTTAGGAACTACGGGGAAGACTTTGGGTGTGGCGCTTGACATGATCCAAAAGCCACTTTGACTGGTTGAGTGGCACGCGCACTGCTCTCAAGCTCACCCTCCCTTTGGGCCTTCCTTTTTACCTTTGCTTATTTAAAGTCTAGCTTTGCTTTCAAATCGCGCTCAATGTCGGGTTGTTGTTAATGGGGCGACTTCTTCTTTTTCTGTTCTCAATAGTGATGTTCCTCAGGGTTCTGTTTTAACTCCTACTTTTATTCCTGCTTTTCATCAATGATCTTCTCGACTGCACATCCTAACCGTCTATCCACTCATATGCCATGACTTGACCCATTCATTCTTCAACTCATTTCCAATTCTTCTTCTTCTTCTTTACTTCAAGAATGCCTTTCGTCTTCACGTTACCATCTTTCACACTCATCTGACTAGATAGACTTCCGCCGCCAGACGCGTCGTCGTACAGTTTTAATGTGAAATTCTAATTCTTTAAAACCCCAACTTCTGAAAATCTCCCCTCTCTAAGACACCTAACGTTCCTATCTCTTTCGACGGTTCTCTCGTCTCTCCCGTTGACAATATAAACAATCCTTGGCCGTAACATAAACAAAAAATTTATTGAAAAACCTCAAATCACAACGGTGGCGTTAGGACGCCTCAAAGAAACTGAGGAGTTCTGTTCGACTGCGACTTTTTTTCCTCATCTCAGTTACTTCAGCTATACAAGGGTCTCACTCAGGCAACCTATGTATAAATTACTGCTGCTCATACATGGGACGAGCTCTGGTTTCACCCGGTTTTGCCGATAGGGTTCGAAGTCCAAAGCGTCCAAAAGACTTATTAAACTGTTTCCTGTTACTTTTCTGAGTTCATCTGTGACACTCTGCATATCATTTGCCAGGCCCGATGTTGGTGTTGGCTCTAAAACCTCTTTTCTAGTAGGAAATACTGTGATAAGCGCGTAAGTGCTCAAGAGGAAAAAACTTTCCCACTCGCGTACCACCACCTTTCTACGACACCCTCGTTAGTACAGAGGGAGTGCGGAGATTGTGATTGCACATGAGTTTTGTGAATATAAGATATTATTAACTCCAGACTAGTTCGCTGAGGTGCTTCTTCTCTTCTTTTCCTTGCCACCTCTGTTCTGTGAGAATTTCTTTCCATCATTCGGATGTTCATTGCTACTGCAATTTAATCTACCCTCACTTTAAAAACCTGCGTCTGTGCTCATACTGCGTAATTTGCGTTAGATGATAAACTTTTGTGGTTCAACAACCCCTCCTTGAATAGGTTTCGGCGCCGTGAACAAGCGCCAATTAATATAGAGGCCTACATAAAAAAATAAATAAATAAAAGGTTCCTCATATGTGGTTCCTAAAGCTAGCTGAAACCCCAAAGAATGGCATCTCCGGACTGTGAACCACTTTCTAGAATGCATTTAGAATAGCGCGAGTTGATGGTACGGAGGAGCGTTGCTCGGCTTGACAAAAAAAAAAAAAAAAAAAAAAAGAGAGAGGATTCACAGTAGTGAAGCCGCCTTATCTGCAACCCTGGCAACAGCACTGAAGTGACGACAGTAACAAGGGCATGGACTTTAATCAACAAATAAACATAGCTGAAGATAATGAGATTCGAATATGCTTAGACTTTGATAAGTGTTATGGCCGAAATTTGCATTGACAATCCAGTCACCCTTCAAAGGATATCACACAAGGCAACCCCATCGTAAAAACTGTAAGAACGTGCAATCAAGGAAGAAAGATTAATTGCAATATTTCAATTTGATAAAATAGGAGACTGAGAAATCTACGAAAAACATGAGAAATGCTATGCCTACAGAGAGAGAAAACTCTTTCATGCGACGGAGGGATGCAATGAAAAATGGGGCCAAAGGATTTTCAGTTAATTATCTATCGATTGCAGGCCAAATAATATATCACACTTCCTTCATCAGTCGAGAGCAGAGACGTAATTATAGAGTTAGATGGTATTTTAATAAACAACACCCAAAAATGACGAGGCTCTCGCCAGCATACTAGTGAAAGCTTAATGTTTTTGCATCACAATGTGAATTTTTGAATTTGAATGCATTGAACACGTATAGCTATCTTTATCTTAAGGAGTATATTATTAGTCATGTTTGAGTATATAGGTGTTGCTTTTTATTTTTGTTGTTATGTTAACTTTTCAGCCGATTAATTGAAAGGTCTCTTCTTATCGAATGTTTCTATTCCTTATTATATATGTAGCTAGGTTAAAATCTTCTTGTAAATTGTAATCGATGTAAAACATAAAAAGCCTTCTAGTATGCTAAACATTATTTTAATACTACTGGAAAATGGAAATGAAATATTTTATGAAATAAACACAAACATAAAAGGTTATAATTATTATATTTGCATTTTATATTTCTTAGAGTGACTAATGTAGTTTCTGCATGAAATTGTTCATTCGAATTGGTCAATACGTAGTTATAAAATATTAAGTGTTTTAAGTTAGTGCCTCTGATAAAGGGAATCAAGTGCTTTGTAAGTTGACCTAGCAGTACACATATGTTCTATCTTATTAACTGTGTTATTTATTATATTAATTAAAGGACGTTATCGGCACCTAAAAAAAATAGAGTACGGTATCGGTATCGGACCTCTTTTCTGGCAGTATCGGTACCATCCACTAATAATAGTATATAATATTATTATATGATATATATAGTATATAACTATATATATATATTTATAGAGTATTATATATATATATCATACTAGATTTAAGGGAGATAATATAATATATAATATATATATTATATATAGTATATATATATTTAATATTATATATATATATAATATATATAGTTAATGCTATATTCAGATTACAGCAAAGATACATACTGGGGTCTCCAATAACGAAGTTCCTGGACTTGAAAGCTTGTGCCATTTTGACTGCAACATATTGGAATAATTGTAATTATTGATAAAATACAAATAAAATTATATGAATAGATTGTGATTTCAATTGAGGTTTATTTATACAACGATTAGCAACAAATACTGCAGTAAGTAAATATAAATGAACATTAATTCAATAATAAATTAAATCTGAAAAATCTGAAATTGTTATATGCAGTAAACATTTAGGGACCCTAAAAAAAAATAAAAAATAAAATCGATAATGTGAAATAAAGGTATAGATAGGGTTGCAACCAGGGTTGTAACCAGGGTTGCAAAGTTTTGACTGGGTCCATTTTTATCAAGAACTTGAATTTTTTTTTTTTTTTTTTAAAGTTTATGTAAGATAACATTAATATAAAACCCAAATACCTTTTAATCTTGCTAAAGAAAGCTGTTTCTAGTAGAATATAAATAGCATATATAATAAAATTATTATACTTATATACGGTACCAGTAATATTTACTAACAAAGTGTACTCACTTTTTTGGCTCAAAATCAAACCAACTACAGTAGGACAAGACACTGAATCAATTATTCATTTTATAATCTTTACAAACTAAGAGTTAACTCAGTTGATGGTTACTTTTGTAGACAAAATTATAACCTTAAATACCTTTTTAACTGGACTCCTGTTTGATGGAAGCCTTTGGGGCATTTTAACATTCTTTCCATTCATTTGAGTTCTCTTATGTTTGAGGCCTTCCTGCAAAGTTATAAAAATAAATAAATTAAGCATACGTAAGTTGGTTTAATTTTGACAAAAATAAATGTCTGAAACTGTTACTAGCAAATTTAGATAGCCTACTTGAGATAAGGATGATTGTTGAAAATGAGCAGTCATCAGAATAAATACCATGAAGGAGGAGAAAAGGGAGAAAAAAAGGAAGAGGAGAAAAATGTGGAGTAAGAATTATACCGGTATACATGATATATATATATATATCACCTTATATAAATCTATAGTACTACTGATGATGACCATACCTATGGATATATTATATAAGTATTAGTATATATATATATATAATATTATATATATAATATATTTCTTTCTTTCTCTTCTTCACCTTTCCTCTTTGCCCAAGAATTGGAGGAAGGTGCTGCTACAACATCGGAAAAGAAAAAGCGTTAGTAGGAGAAACGATGACAAACGTCGAAAAGAAAAGCCCAGCCTTACCGCCCCCTCTGCACCATTAATTAGTGAAGAGCTTCGTCACAGACCAGAAAAAATCCACCCTAGAGCATCATGGGACGCCGACGGACCCCTTCACTATGGTTTAAATCGTCAATGTAAGGTTGGTCATCAACTCCTGCGCCGGCTTGAGGGGGGCCAACAACCATAGTCCCCCATACACAAAACCCGCCATCTGCTCTTAGCCTATCATGCACCTTTTTATTCTCGCCTCTGCCAAACTCACATTTCTCTCCTTTCAGACATTTTCGTTTCACCGACTCAATCCACTTTTCTCTTTCTTGCCGCGGGATGAGGGCAACACACCTTCACCATCTTATACATCCGCACTTAACCAACCTACTATCATTTAAACATCCTTCCACATGACCAAAACCATCTCAAACATTACTTTCATATTCTGCTCATTAACCCTTCTTCACCAACTCACACCACTCTCTAAGTACGCTTCATTTCCGTCTCGTTATCAATTCTTCTCACAGCGCTAGTCAATAATAATAAATAATTTACTATTATTATATATACTATATAATAGTAGATCTATATACTAGGTATATATATATTATATATCATATATACATATATATGACTATATATATATATATAAATATACTATATTTAATTATATATATATATATATATATATATTTTCACGATGAGGTCCAACTGTATGTGGTTGAACCATGAGCTGAGCGTCATTGAGTTGACCTGGGAGTCAAAATGAAGATAAGTTCTCCAATGGTTTGCCCATATATTTATGCTATATGAAAGTTGTCCAAATATTTTCAAACACCCCATATTTCAACCTGGTGAAAATCGTGCAAAATTTACTTTTTCTAGACCACTAAAAAACTCTTTTCTCCATAGAAAATTAGGTTTCAAGACAACTAATCTTCTGTTACTGTATTCTCATGCTCCTTTCTGCATTATGCATAGAATGTTAACTCTACTTTCTTATCTTCCGACGGCACAACTGCTGTCTGTTAAAGAATAATTCTTCACTCAAACTTTTGCACTTAATTCCATTTTAGAAGATTCCAGGGCTATTGCTAATCCACACCCCCCCCCCCAACTTATTTATGGTCCGTTTAAATATTGTAATTTTTTCTATTTTAAAGAATGATTTTTCTGCTCTCACCGCCCAAGTTACTCAACTACTAGAATGTGACCTTTCTCAACCCTCTAACCATGGTCCTGTCGTTTTAATCTATGTTGTAAAGTGTTTATCGAATATTCTTATTCTTAACAGAAGCTTTGAAAACATCCAATTCTCTTAATCTTATCTCTGATCGCCATTATGACTTCCATAAGGAAGCGATCTACTGGGTGATCTTTCTGATTCTTGGTCCTCTACCCTTCTGCATATCAGTGAATCTTTCACTGTGGTGTTAGACAAATTGAAAGCCTTAAATAGGGTCTGGTATGAAGCTTTGGTTTCTAAAATTCCCTCTTTTTCTTTGGTTTTTAAAAATTCTCTTATTATTTCAGAACGCCATTATGGCCACCGTAAGGATGCGATTTGTGACCCTTCTGACTCTTGGTTTCTCTTCTTTTCGGAATTTTGTTTAATCTGCTTCTACTTTTCATTAAATGAACTTATATTTGTCACTCCATCACTTATACATTTTTAAGAAGATGACTCTACAATACTTTTTACTTTTTTTCATTTTAAAAGGCGTTCCACTCAACTATACCATAATCTTCGAAAACACAAACTCAATCTTTCGTCTGTCCTTAATATTCTTGGTACTTCTTTTTCTCGTGGTCTTTTTTCATAGAAATATTTATCTTCCTATAAAAAAGCTTCTAAGTTGGTGGGTGTTCTGAGGTTCCTTCAGAACCTCTTCAGATAACCCCAGTAGCTAGCTTTCAATTGGGTTATTATTCATCAATTTATGGGGTTTTCCTCACATATATGGGATGATTCTACTTGCAGAAATCTTGTTTCAGGAGAGTCTAGGGCTTTTCGCGTTCTTCTCACATTTACACTAAGTGTGACTCTTTCCAAATCTTTCCTGTCCTTGTAATTCCTTATACTATCGTTGTTACAACTGACACTGCTTTTTTGAGCTCTCTCTTTCCATGTCATCTCCATTGGTAAGAGATTATCCAACTTTTCCTTGTTCACTTCCTTGTTCCAAACTTAACACCTTTACTTGTTCTTATAGGTACTCAACAGATAAAGTTTGTAATACTCTCCTTTCTTCCATTTTTCCCTTCCATTACTTCATATCCAAGATATGGATGGGGGGAACTGTGCCCTCCAAGATGTGAGAGCTGTACTCAATTCAATGGAGGATAGAACCTTATATCCAGTTGTTGGAATAATTGTGATACGGAATAAAAACAACAGGATTAACATTTAATTTTTAAGTCGCACGCACCAGGCCATGTGACCCCATGGCTTTTGAGAGGCGTTATCATCCATGCCAGGAAACGAACGCACCCTTATGTTGAACAAGCAATTGGGATGGAGTGAAATATTGTTCTGAAGGTGCAAGGCAGGAGCAAATTATATAGGATTATTCATATATATATATATCATTATGATATAACTATGAATTATGATTAGTAGCGTATATTATAACTATATATATGTATATATATATTACTATGTAGTAGTATATAATATACTATAATATATATATATATACTAGCTATATATATATTTTATTATATACTATATATACTATATATATCAAGCGTAATTTAGATAAGCGAACAAAAAATAGGGGGAAGAAATGACCTGAATTGAGCTTCGCAATGAACAGAGATGGAATAGAAGATAGAAGATTACATAGACTCAGAGAAGAGTCAGATAAGACATACACAAGCAGAGGAGGGAGAAGAGAGGACGAGAGAGAAAAGAGACAGAGAGAGAAGAGAGAGAGACAGAGAAGAGAGAGAGAGAGAAGAGAGAGAGAGAGAGAGAGAGAGAGAGAGAGAGTTACAGAGAATTAAAGAGGAGACACGAGAAGGAGATTAGGAGATATTAGAGAGAGACTGAGATGGAAGAGAGAGACAGATATGTAAACGAGAAAGTCATAGAAAGGTGAGTACGATAGATAATGAGGTGTTTAGGTTTAAAGAACAGAGACAGAGATAAAAGAGACAAATACGAGATTAGAGAGTGACAGAAACAGAGATAAAAAGAGAAAGAGAGCAACACGAAGATAGAGAGAGACAAAAATATGTTGCCGAATAAGACTCGAGATCAGAAGATTGAGAAAGATTGAGAGAGAAGACAAAGAGAAGTTAGAGTCAGAAGATCAAAGGGGAAATCAGAAACAAAAGATAAAGAGAGAAATACCCGGATCTAAAGAGGAGGACATGAGAGCAGAGAGCAATGAGAGGGTAAGATGATGGTTGGAGAGGGTAGAGAGGTGTCGACGAGGAGGCAGGAGCAGAGATGAGAGAGAGGAGAGAGAACGGAGAGAGAGAGAAGGAGAGAGAGTAGGAGAGAGAGAGAGGTCCTAGGATCCCTGCAGTCCAGTTTGAAAGAAATGTTTAATTACAATATCATCTTGCCATATTACAATGCTACAACTTCAGAGTAGACAGATGTCGAGACGCAGGGTTTCTTTTTTTTCGTCCAATCTTTAAAAAAAGTGAAAAAATTGCACCTAAATCGTCCCAAAAAAAAAAAATGACCATATTTGTTTAACCATTTTTATTTTTTTGTTTATAAAAATGTTTATTTTCTTACTTTGGATACTTGGGACTTTGTTGTACTATTATCTAGTATAAAGATCTCCCAAAACAGGAACCATTTGTCGAAGAATTTATTACACTCGAAATGTTGAGAACATGCGTATTTCTGTTAAAAAAAAAGAAAAACAAAAAAAATTTTATTTTAAAAAATGATCGCTGAATTTTTTTTATAAAATTAATATTGAACAAATGAATGTTTTTTTTTTTTTTGTTTTTTATTCTTTTTTTTTTTTTTTTTTTTTTTTTTTTTTATGCGAGTTATTTTCATTAAAATCTCCTTCCTTTCTTCTTATTTTATTAATTTTGAGATTTCATATTTCATTATTCAATGAAACGAAATGTATTTTTCACATTTCCAGATACATTCTTATAGCTCATAACACTATTTACGACAAAGTTTATTTATTTAATTATATATTTATTTATTAAGTTTTTGTTATTTTATGGTTTTATTATTTAAAGATTCCAGGCATCGAGTGTTCCACAGGCTTTTCTAGTATTCTTTGGGGACGGATACTTTGTGATGTCTTTAGCAGTTGAGAGTAGCCCAATTCCAGATCCAGACCCGAACCCTGCTCCAGCTCCGGTATTGCCAGTTATAATCGGAGCTGCTGCTGCTCGAGTTGCTGCTCAAGCTGCTGCTCGAGCTGCTGCTCGAGCTGCTGCAAGAAATGCCAAAACAGGTAGTAGACCCAGAGGAACAACTGGAAGAAAAGGCAACAAAAGAGGTTGAGAAGATTGGAAAAAGTCTTCCCCCTCTACATCATTCAATTCTCTATTCCCTCCCCTGTTGGATAAATTCCCCGGGGGCAACAAATACCTTGATTAATCAAAATCAAAAGTACCTTAAATTTTTATGTAAATCGTTTTTAAATATTATTAATGAGTACTTTTTCCACGTTAAACTTATTTTGAATGTATTTATTTATATTTCTATAATATATTTATATTATTTTATTTCCTGACTTTT
>JABUQX010099366.1:0-30000 GCA_015478945.1 Trachelipus rathkii
AATAATTTGAAATTTGCAGTTAAGACAACAAAAGTAACATCGGTTCAATTAAGGAAACATATACCAATCACCTAAAACTATTTAATCAAATTTCACTTTTCTATGCTTTTTAAAATAGCATTTCAATAGCAAACACGAATTAATTTTTAAATGCTGAGAAAATACCGTTTTAAAAAACTTCTATTTTAAGATTTACCGAAATAATTTCAAATGTTGAAATTTAGGAAAAAAATCGTATTTTAAAGGAGTTCTTAAGTTTATTGTAATGTGAAAATTTAAGGAAAAAGTAATGATAGATTTTGTAGGAAGTTATGAATTTTTTCGTTTATTTTAAAACAGGTTTTCAACAACTAATGAAATATTAGGTATATAAAAAGCAATATTGAAAAGTTCATTAAAAAAATTCAATTTAAAACATATAAAATACTATTAAATTAAATTCGCTTTTTTCTTAATGTTTGAAATATCAGTCCAGAAGAAACTCATATTTCATTATTTTCAAAATGCAGACAATGTTGTTAAAAACTTCAATTTTAAGATTTAACGAATATTTAATTTCAAATGTTAAAATAGGGAAAAAAATCGATTACTGAAGAGTTCTCAAATTTGTTAATGTGAAAAAATTTGAAGAAAAAGAGTAATTTTAGAAGTTAAAATTTTTGACTAAAAACAGGTTTTCACAAAACTAATGAAATTTGGTATATAAAAACCAAATATTGAAATTTCATGGAAAAAACGTCAATGGAAGGGGACCCAGCCTTAAAAACTATTAATTTAAATTCACTTTTCTGCTTTTTGAAATAGTATTTCAATGGAAGATATTTCAATTTTTTTCAAATTGGCTGAAAAATTACCGTTAAAAAACTCTTATTTTAAGATTTACCAAATAATTTCAAAGGTTTAAATTTTGGAAAAATCGTACTTGTAAGGAGTCTAAATTTGTAAAGGAAAAATCGGACTTTTAAGAGTTCTAAATTAAATTTATTTTTTGAAAATTGTAAGAAAAAAGCGTTTTTAGAAGTTAAATTTTTTTATTAAAACAGGTTTTCACAACTAATGAAATATTTGGTATATAAAAACAAATATTTGAAATTGCATTAACACCTAGCGTTGATTTAAGACACCTAAAACTATTAAAAATTCCGCTTTCTGCTTTTTGAAATAGCATTTCAATGAAACACATATTTTTTCAAATACTTGAAAATCCTGGTAAAAAAAACTCAATTTAAGGAAGTACCAAATTTTAATTTCAATGTATGAAATTAGGCAAAAAAATCCGTACTTTCTTTAAGAGTTCTAAATTTAGAATGTGTGAAAATTTAAAGAAAAGCGTATTTTAAAAGGTTAAAAATTTTTTATTAAAAAAACAATTAAAACTAAACTAATCAAATTTTTGGATAACTGATTCAGAATTTGGAGTTGAATTAAAAGAACAGTAAATCTAGAAATGTTTTGGAATATTAATCAAATTTTCTTTTTGCTTTTTGAAATAGCATTTCAAGTGAAACACAGTATTTTTTCAAATGCTGAAAAATAACGTATTAAAAAAACTCAAAATTTTTAAAATTACCAAAAATTTCAAATGTGAAATTAGCGAAAAAAATCGCGTTACTTTGAAGAGTTCAAATTTGTAATGTGAAAATTTAAAAAAAAGCGTGATTAATTTTAGAGTTATAATTTTTTATTAAAAAACAGTGTTTTGCAAAAATTTGGGATTTAGGTATATTTAGAAAACCAAATATTGAATTTCATTAAAAAATGTCAGATTTTTAAGACACCTAAAACTAGTTAATTAAATTCGCTTTTTCTGCTTTTTGAAATTGCATTTTTTATGACTTCTTTTTTTTTTTTCAAATTTTGAAATATTTTTTTTAAATAAAATTTTAAAGATTTTTTAAAAATTTAAAAATGTGAAATTTAGGAAAAATCGTGATTTTAAGAGTTCTAGAATTGGTAAGGAAAATTTAAGAAAAAGCTAAGGATGAAGGTTATAATTTTTTTAAAACAGGTTTTCACAACTAATGAAATATAGTATTATAAAAAAACAAAATATATAAATTTCAAATTATAAAAACGACAATTTAAGACACCCAAAAACTATTAAAAAATTCGCTTTTTTTTGCTTTTTTGAATAGCATTTCAATGATAAACCACATTATTTTTTCAAATGCTGAAAACCTGTTAAAAACTCATTTTTAGATTTACCAAATAATTTCCAATGTTGAATATAGGGAAAAATCGGTACTTTTAAGAGTTCTAAATTTGTATGTGAAAATTTAAGAAAAAAAAGCGTAATTTTAGAAGTTAAAATTGTTTACCTAAAAACAGGTTTTTCAAACTAATTGAAATACTTTGGTATATAAAAAAACCAAATATTGAAAATTTCATTAAAAAAACGTCCAATTAAGACACCTAAAACAATTTAATTAAATCTCTTTTCTGCTTTTGAAAATTGCATTCATGAAACCACCATCTATGTTTTTCAATGCTTGAAAAAATTTGACCTGTTAAAAAACTCAATTTTAAGATTTACCAAATAATTTCCAGTAGTTTGAATTTAGGAAAAATCGTACTGTTAAGAGTTCTAAATTTTTTGAAATGTGAAAGTTTAAGAAAAAAGCGTATTTTAGAAGTTATAAGTTTTTGATTAAAATAGGTTTTCACAACTAAGAAATAAAGGTATATAATAAAAACAAATATTAAATTTGCATTAAAAACGTCAATTTAAGACACCTAAAACTATTATAAATTCGCTTCTGCTTTTGAAATAGCATTTTCAAGAAACACATTATTTTTCAAATGGCTGAAAATCCCGTAAAAAACTTCAATTTTAAGAATTACCAAAAATAATTTCAAAGTTGAAATTTAGGGAAAAAAATCGTACTTTTAAGAGTTCTAAAGTTATAATGTGGAAAATTTAAGAAAAAAGCGTATTTTAGAAGTTAAAATTTTTTACTAAAAACAGGTTTTTCACAACAATGAAATATTGGTATATAAAAAACAAAATATTGAAATTCATAAAAAAAACGTCAATTTTAGACACTAAAAAATATTAATATAATTTTACAGTTGTGCTATTGTAGAGCCCATTCAATGAAAACACATTTATTTTTTCAAATGCTGAAAATACCCTTAAAAGCTCAATTTTAAGATTTACAAATAATTTCAATGTGAAATTAGAAAAATTCGTACTTTTAGAAGTTCTAATTTGTAATGTTGAAAAATAAGAAAAAAAGCCGGAATTTTTAAGAATTAAATTTTTATTAAAACAGGTTTTCACAACTAATGAAATATTAAGTATATAAAAACAAATATTGAAATTTCATTAAAAAACGTCAATTTAAGACACCTTAAAAAACTAATTAATAAATTCGCTTTTTCTGCTTTTTTGAAAATAGCATTTCAATGAAACACATTATTTTTATAATTATCTTCAGTTACCGTGTCAAAAAACTCAATTTAAAAATTTATCCAAAAGTTGCAATGAGAAGTTTTATTAATCTGAGAAAAGTATTGTACTTTTAAGAGGTCATATTTGTTGGTGTGAAAATTTTAAAAAAAGCGTAAATTTAGAAGTTAAAAATTTTTTTGAATTAAAAAAACAGGTCTTCACTGGACTAATGATAATTTTTGGTGATATGAAAAACCCAAATTAATATTAAAGTATCCTAAAAAAAAGTGAGTCAAGTTCAGGTTGCTAAATATTAATCCTTCCCATTTACTCTATTTTGAAATAGCATTTTCAATAACTTGTACACACATTATTTTAAAATGCTGAAATAACCGTTAAAAACTCCAATTTTAAGATTACCAAAATAATTTTCAAATGTTGAAATTAGGAAAAATCTAACTTTTAAGAGTTCTAAATTTGTTAGGTCGAAAATTTAAGAAAAAAGCGTAATTTTAGAAGTTTAAATTTATTTTATTTTAAAAACAGGTTTTCACAACTAATGAAATATTTTGTATATAAAAGACCAAATATTGAAATTTCATTACAAAAAAGTCAAACTTAAGACATCTAAAACTAATTAAATAATTCACTTTTCAGCTTTTTTGAAATTGCATTTCAGATGAAACACATTATTTTTTTTCCAAATGCGGGAAATACCGTAGGAAACTCAATTTAAGATTTACCAAATTTTAATTTCCAAATGTTGAAATTTAGCAAGGAAATACGTACTTTTAAGAGTTCTAAATGCGTAATTGTGAAAATTAAGAAAAATAGAGTTTAATTTAAAGTTTAAATATTTTTATTGAAACAGTTCACAACTAATGAAAATATTTTGTTAAAAAAAACAAAGTATGAAATTCATTAAAACACGCAATTTAGACAGCCTAAAAAACATAATTAAATTCTCATTTCTCGCTTTTCTGAAATTGCAATTCTATGAAAACACATTATTTTTTCAAATGCTTGAAAATACCGTTAAAAAACTTAAATTAAAAGATTTAACCAAATTAATTTTCAAATGTTTGAAAATAATAATAAAATAAAAAATTTAAAGTTCTAAATTTGTAATCTGAAAAGTTAAGAAAAAGCGTAATTTTAGAGAAGTTTAAATTATTTTATTTAAAAACATTTTTCTCAACTAATGAAATATTTGATATAAAAACAAATATTGAAATTTCATTAAAAAAGCGTCAATTTATAGGACACCAAAACTATTAATAAATTCAACTTCTGCTGTTTGAAATAGCATTTCAATGAAACACATATTTTTTCAAATTGCTGAAAAAAAGTCCCGTTTAAAAACTCAATTTTAGAAATTTACAAAATAATTTCAAATGTTGAAATTTAGAAAAATCGTACTTTTAAGAGTGTTAAATTTTGTAATTTGTGAAAATTTAAGAAAAAGCGTTAATTTTAGAAGTATTAATTTTTATTAAAATAGGTTTCACAACTTATGAACATATAAGGATATGATGCAATAAGAATTATAGAATTACAAAAGAGACGGCAATTTAAGGAACCTAAAACTATTAAATTAAATTCCTTTTCTGCTTTATGAAATAGCATTTCAATGAAACACATTATTTTTTCAAATACTTGAAAATCCTTTAAAAAAACTTAATTTAAGAAAATTACCACATAATTTCAAAATGTTGAAATTTAGGAAAAAAAAAGTACTTTAAGAGTTCTAAATTTCGTAATGTAAAAATGTAAGAAAAAAAGTAATATTTAAGGTTAAAATTTTTAACTAAAAAACAGGTTTCACAACTAATGAAAATTTGGTATATAAAAAACAGAATATTGAAATTTCATTGAAAAACACGTCAATTTAAGACCACCTAAAACAATTAATTAAATTTCTCTTTTCTGCGTTTTGAAAAATTGCATTTCAATGAAAACACATTATTGTTCAAATGCTGAAAAATTACCGTTTAAAAAACTTTCAATTTTAACTTCATTTTTAATTAATTTCGGAATCTTTGAAATTAGGAAAAAAAACAAACCATTGCAACAGAACCAAATTTGTAACTTAAAATTTTAAGAAAAATAGTCATTAATTAAAGAAGTTATAATTTTTTATTAAAATAGGTTTTCACAAATAATGAAAAATATAAGTATATAAAAACATAATATTAAAATTTCATTAAAAAACCGTCAATTTAAGACACCAAAACAATTAATAAATTCGCTTCTGCTTTTTGAAAAATAAGCAATTCAATGAAACACCATATTTTTTCAAATTCTGAAAATTCCCGTAAAAAACTCAATTTTTAAAAAATACCAATTAATTTCAAATGTGAATTAGGAAAATCGTACTTTTAAAGAGTTCTAAATTTTGTAATGTTAAATTTAAGAAAAAGCGTAATTAGAAGTTAAATTTTACTAAAACAGGTTTTCACAACTAATGAAAATATTTTGAATATAAAAACAAAATTAATTGAAATTCATTAATTCGTCAATTTTAAACACCTAAAAAATTATTAATAAATTTACTTTTCTGTTTTTGAAATACATTTCAATTGAAACACATTATTTTTCAAATTGTGAAAAAGTACCGTTAAAAACTCAATTTAAATTACCCAAAATAATTTCAAATGTTGAAAATTTAGGCAAAAATCGTACTGTTAGAGTTCTAAAATAAAAAATGGTTGAAAATTAAGAAAAAAGCGTAATTTTAGAATTAAATTTTTTATTTAAAACAGGTTTCACAACAATGAAATATTAGGTATATAAAAAACAAAATAAAAAAAAAAAAAGATTGAAATTCATTAAAAAAATGTCAATTTTAAGAACACCTAAAACTATTAATAAATCGCTTTTCTGCTTTTTTGAAAATAGCATTATCAATGAAACCCACAATTATTTTTTTCAAATGTGAAAAATACCGTTAAAAACTCAAAATTTTAAGAATTTACCAAATTAAATTTCAAATGTTGAAATTAGGAAAAAAAAATGGTACTTTAAGAGTTCTAAATTTGTAATGTGAAAATTAAGAAAAAAAGCGTAATTTTAGAAGTTAAAAATTTTTTATTAAAACAGGTTTACAACTAATGAAATATTGTTAAAAAATAAATATTGAAATTGCATTAAAAACGTCAATTTTAGACACAATAAAATATAATAAATTACTTTTCTTGCCCTTTTGAAATAAGCATTTCAATTGAAACAGCAATTATGTTTTAAAATGGCTGAAATAATTACCGTTTAAAACCTCAATGTAAGAATTTACCAAATATTTCAAATGTTGAAAAGTTAGGAAAAATCGTTACTTTTAAGAGTCTAAATTGTAATGTGAAAAATTTAAGAAAAAAACGTAATTTTTAGAAGTTAAATTTTTTTATTAAAAACAGTTTCGCAAACTTAATGAAATATTTGGTATATAAAAACAAATATTTTGAAATTATACAAAAAAAGTCGCCTACGACATCTAAAGACTATTAATAAAATTCACTTTTCAGCTTTTTTTATAATTGCATTTCAATGAAACACATTATTTTTTTTCAAATGGGGAAATACCGTTAAAAACTCCCATTTTTAAGATTTACCAAAAATAAATTTCAAAATGTTAAATTTAAGCAGAAAACGTACTTTTTAAGAGTTCTAAATTCGTAATGTGAAAAAATTTAAGAAAAAGCGTAATTTTAGAAGTTAAAATATTTTATTGAAACAGGTTTTCACAACTAATAGAAATATTTGGTATATAGAAACAAATATTGAAATTTCATAAAAAACGTCAATTAAACACCTAAACCAATTAAAAATTCGTCATTTCTCTTTTTGAAATTGGCATTTCTATAACACATATTTCAAATGCTGAAAATACCGTAAAAAAAAAATTTTAAGATTTAACAAATAATTCAAATGTTGAAGAAATTTAGGAAAAATCGTTACTTTTTAAGAGTTCTAAATTTTTTAATGGAAAAATTTAAGAAAAAGCGTAATTTTAGAAGTTAAATGTTTTATAAAAACAGGTTTTCCACACTAATGAAATTGGTATTATTAAAAAACCCCAAATATGGAAATCATTAAAAAAACGTCATTGAAGCAACCGTAAAACTATAATAAATTCCACGTTTTCGGCTTTTTGAAATAGCATTTCAATGAAACACATGATTTTTTCAAAGGCTGAAAACATACCGTTAAAAAACTCAATTTAAAGATTTACCAAATCAATCAAAATTGTTTGAAATTTAGGCAAAAACGTACTTATAAAGATATCTAAATTTGTAATGTGAAAATTAAGAAAAACGTTAATTATAAGAATTATTAATTTTTTATTAAAAATAGGTTTTCACAAACTAATGAATATAAAGGTATATATAAAAACAAATATTAAAAATTTCATTAAAAAAACGTCCAAATTTTAAGACACCTAAAAACTATTAATTAAATTCGCTTTTCTGCTTTTTGAAAATAGCATTTCAAGAAACACATTATTTTTGCAAATACTGAAAATATTTTTTATAAAACTAATTTGAGAATTACCAAATTAATTTCAAATGTTGAAAATTTAGGAAAAACATATTGTTGATGATCCTGAGAGAGTTCTATTAACAGAACCTTGGCATAATGTAAAAATAGCAATTAAGAGTGATATTTATGAAACTGCGAAAAACGTGACCGTAATAGAATATGAGAGAAGAGTTAATATGTACACAATTAAATATTATTGACGTAACCACAATACTATATTCTATCTTAAAACACTATGATATGTAACATATAATGTTATAGAAAGCGTTATATAAAAGTAACTCATGCTCCTCACAAATATCATATCGTACAAATTTCATTAAAAAACGTTCATTTAAGACACCATATAATATAACATATTATTATATATTAATAAATTTTCTACTATTTCTGCTTTATTGTAAAATTTAGTACATTCAAAGAATATAAAATACACCATATTAAAATTTTTTATCAAAATGCTGAAATAATTATTACTACGTAATAAACTATCAAGTTATAAGATTACCTAAAAATAATTAAAAAATTATCATAAATGTGGATAAAATTATTATATATAGTAGTATAATAAATAATATACGTTACCTTTATTAAATAAGAAGTTCTTATAAGAATTTAAATGTTATATAATATATATAGATATATAATACTATATATATATATGTGATAAGAAAGGTATATAAATATATATAAAAGCGATACATTTAATAATAGTAATAATTGTATTATAATATGTTATTATTTTAATTATATAAAATAGTACTTTAACTAATGATATATAAATTAATATATAAGGTATATTATAAATATATATTATATATATATATAAAAACAAATATAATTATAAAATAATTTCGAATGGAAAATAATATATATATAATATAATACGATATACATATTTATTAATTTAGACACCTAAAACTATAATAAAATTCGCTTTTATTTTTTATATATATTGAATAATAGCATTTCAATGAAAAACCACAAGTTATAGTGGTTCAAAAGCTATGAAAACGTTCCCTAGTAAATAAAATAAAACTTACATATAATTATTTATTATAAGATAATTAACTCAAATAATCAATATGTTAAAAATTTCTATCTGCTTTTGAACAAGTGTGCTAGGAAAAATTACTAAATATTATGTAAATTGTGATATAATATATATAAATTTATAAAGTATAGAATATAAATATAAAATATAAGAGCATTAATATAATTATTATAAGAATATATTTGCATAAGTAAAACTATTTTACCTAATAATATAATGCTGGTGATGACTTTATAACGTAAAATAAATATTATATTTTAGGTTATATAATATATATAAAAAAAACATAATATTATTGAAATTTTCATAAAAATTTTAGTATAATAAAAATTTGAAAATACAATTTAAAACACCTAAAAATAAATTTAAATAAATTTACTTTTATTAACTGCTTTTTGAAATAAGCAATTCAATAGAAATATAATTAAAATAATTATTTATTATACAAATGTGAATAAATATATACTACGTTATAAAATAATCACTCAATTTATAGATTTACCCTAATAAATATTTACAACATGTTTATAAATTTATAATAAAATATATCGATACTTTTATAGAGAGTTTGCAACAGTTTTAATGCATATAACATGTTTTTAATTATTAATTATTATATTGTATTTATTATATATATACTCATAATATTATTTATTCATATAATAGTTATTGATAGAAATTTTAAAAGAAGTTTTAATATATAATAAAAATTTAACTCGCTAAATTTACGCTTTTTCTTAGATTTCACATTACAAATTTTAGAACTCCTTAAAAGTACGATTTTTCAAAATTTCAAACATTTGAAAATTATAGAGACAATTCTTAAAATTGAGTTTTGTACGGGATTTTCAGCATTTTGAAAAATTAATGTGGTTCATTGAAATGCTATTTCAAAAAGCAGAAAAACCGAATTTGATAGTTTTTAAGTGTCTTAAATTGACGTTTTTTAATGAAATTCAATATTTGTTTTTATGATACCTAAATTTCATTAGTTGGAAAACCTGTTTTAATAAAAAAATTAGTAACTCTAAAAATTACGCTTTTTCTAAAATTTTTCAACATTTACCGAACTTTAGAAACTCATTAAATGTAACGATTTGTTCACCTATTAACATCTTACATTTTAATTATATTTATTATTATTATATTTATAAATCAAAATATTTAAAATGAGTTTTTATAGTTTTATTATTTTTTCTAAGTTACATTTAAAAAATAATATTAATATAGATGTGATATTAGAATTATATTTAGCAATAATATTTCAATAATATCTGAATTCAAAGAGTAATATTAAATTAAATATTTTATTGTCTTAAGTGAAGAGTGTGAATGTATAACAATTCCACATGAGTGTTGTTTAATTTGTACAAGTAGAAGGTATGATATTATTTGTATATTTAAAGATTTGATTTATTATAATTTAAGTAAATGTATTAAAAATAGAATAGTTATAAGGCTAAAAATAAGCTTTTTCTTAAATTTTCCAGCATTTCCGGATTTAAAAATTCTTAAATAATTTAACGATTATTATTCATCTTATCAACATATTTTAAATTTATTTATTTAAATGACCTATTTAATTTAAATTTCTTGATCTTATCATGGAACTAATCTGTCAACCATATTCTTTACTATAAAATAAATAAAGGATTAAAGACTGATCAGCTTAATAATAAAATGGAATTATAACCTAAGAACTAAAACCGGCGTAAAAGTAGAAATTATTAATTAGTTTTTATGTCTGTTTGTCTGTTTTTTTTTGTATCTTTATATAAATGAAAATTTTTCCTAAATTTATTTGATTATTATAAATTATATTTCTACCCACTTTTCAAATTAGTATGTATATATAGATAAAATATATAAACTTTTTAATTATAAATATAAATATAAATTTATAGATACTTATTAATTAATAAAAGTGCCTTTCTTATGATAATTTATGTAGAATTATAAACAAATTATATATATAACAGGACTACTATTATAATAAAGTATAGATTTATTATTCACCTTAAAATAATTATCTAAAACATTATAAATATATTATGGTAAAATCTTAATATTGAGTGTTTATTTATACCTGTCATTTTTACAGCATTATTGAAAGTAAATAAATAATGTTATAATTACAATATTACCTATAATTGAAAATACTGCAAAATAACAGTTAAAAAAATATCACGAAGTTAAAATTTCACTTCAAACATACTAAACAATTTTCCATTAAATTTCAATAAAATATTCTCACTGAGTTAATGTCATCTAATATATATTTCAGAATAACTATATTTATCATTATGAAACTGGCTTAACTAAATTTTCAGTTTACGAACGTGAACCCATCTTAATAATATATTAACTTTACATGACTTTTTATACCCTTAAAAATATTCACCTTACAAATTTCGATATCTTATTTTATTCTATTTTTCTCAATTAAAATAGCAACAGTTGAAAAAACAGTAAGGTTATAATTACTTTAAATAAATTATATATAGTTGATAAATGCTACTATTCCTAGCTAATATTGAAATATAATAAAATAATTTTGATAGGTTACTGAACCAAAATCTATTTAAAAAATGAATTTTTGATTTTGTAGAAGACTCAAAAATAATAAAGTAAAATAAGGGTTATTAAGATTAACAGCTAGTAATTAATAGTTTTTTATTGAAAATGAAGATAAATATTCCCTTCAAATATTTGGATTTATATGGAGAAATAGAGAAATTCCCAGAAAAAGTTGACACTGGCAACCGAAAGCCTGTATTTATAATTAAAAAAAAATATTTAACTTATCTATAATATATAATTACTAATGTACATTGTCATAAATTTTATCATAACAATATACCAATACATTTATAGTAATAACTCTATAAAATGAGTTATAACGATATTTTCCTAATATGTTACAACCCAATTGATGAATAATATGATAAATTTATGGGAAGGATATCTAAAAATGAAGTTTAACGGCGTTATAATTTTCACTAGCATTTTGAGAAAAAAATGGTGTTCTCATTGAAATGGCTATTATTATAAATAATAATAAAGTAGCTAAGATAATAAATATATAAATTTATTAATAATATTTATTTAAGGTTGAGTTATATCATAATAATGACGTTTAAAATGAAAATTATTTACACAAAATGATAGAATGAAATATGAAGATCCAATATTATCTAAATAGTGTATGTAAAATATAATCAATTGTTTTATAAAAATATAAAAATATTAATTTAACTTATACTTATAAAAGTATATATAACCGACATTTTATTAATATTTCTACATTACAATATAATTAGAAAATTAAAAATTCTTAAAAAGTACGATTTTTCCTGTCATAAATTTCAAACATTTGAAATATATATTGTTATGAATAAATTGTAATTAGAATTTTTACTTAAAATTTTATCTTAAATTTTACAGGCTAATTTATGAAAAAATAATAAATTAGCACATAGTAATAAGATAATGCTAATATTATTGTATACAATAAAAATACCAGAAAAGAGAATTTATTAATTGTTTAAGGTCTCTTAAACTAATTTCTAATTTAATGAAATTTCTAATATAATTATGTTTCACGAATAAATCCCCACATCTCCATTATAATATCACTGACAGAGATACATCGTCACCTGTATAATAATAAGACGTAAATTTCACAACATTTTAAAATAATTAATTTTTTTATCACTTAAATTTTTTCCGCAGTATCTGTGATACTCATAGAACACTCTTATATATATATATATCAGATTTTTATCCTAAATTTCAACATTGAAAAATTATTTTAGTAATAAAATATCTTAAATATAGTAGTTAAGTTTATTTTAACTAGGTTTATTTGCCAGCATTTGAAAATATATAATATATAAAAATATTAAATATATATGTGAGTTTCATATTATAATAAATGTTTATTTACAAAAAAAATATGACAAGAATAAAAATAAGAATATTTATTTATATTATAAGTTATTAATATTTATATTATATTAAAGTTATGTTTTTAATGTAGATAAAAGTGCGAAACTACTTGAATATATTATATAACAAATTATTTCATTATTTGTGAAAACCTGTTTAATAAAAATTATAAACCTTCTAAAAATTACGCTTTTTCTTAAATTATTTTCATCTAATACCATAATTTAGAATATACTCTTTAAAATACAGTTTTATTCACTTAAAATTCAACATATTTGAAAATATTATAATTATTAGTAAAATCTAAAAATTGTAATGAATTGGTGTTTTTTTCAGCATTGAAGAAATAAATGTATACTTAATTCTTCCTGACAAATTTTGCAAAATTATAAGTAGTAGATTTAGCAGATATGTTTAGAAATTTATGAATTATTTTTTATATTAAGGAGTTTCATTTTATAGTTTTTAATGGAAATTTCTAAATAATTTTGTTTTATCAAGATGCAGAAATATTTCATCCTTTCTATGAAAAGATTTTCCTTTTATAATAAAAAATATATAATAATATCTTTATAGAACTTCATTAAAATATATCAATGTTCTTAATAAATTTTCACATTATACCAAATTTTATAGAAAATAACATTCTTTTCACTGCCATCAGATTTTTCACTAAATAATGTTATATCATTTCCAACATTTCCACTGGTGATTCTAGCAACAGATAATGTAGTTATTATTCAAACATAGGTATTTAAGATATATACTTATATAAATATGATAAGAAATAGTGTTTCATTAGATAATATTGCATTAAGATTATACATAAAAAAGCAGAAAGGAATTATATCTTAAATTATAGTTTTTAGGAGTCTTTAAAATAGAAGTTATAATTTTAATGAAATTCAAGTATTTGTTTTTATATACCCAAAATATTCATGCAAGTTTCTAAAATGATCTCGATTTATTATAAAATAATAAAAATATTTACTTCTAAAATTACCGCTTTTCTTAAATTTTCACATTATAGATTAATAAAATTTAGAATATATATACTCTTAAAAGTTTTGTTTTTTTATTCCTATAATAATTTTAAAAATTTGAAAAAATTATTGATGTCACCATAAAAGATCTTAATCTTTCAAAAACATTGCTTATCAAATGCAGCATCTTGTTTTTGTTATACTTTCTGGTTCCAATATAGAAACTTTATCCAGACGCAGAAATCTTTTCTTTTCCCAGAAGTGTCATCAATATTTTAAATATTTTGATACCCCTAAAAGATATAAATCGTTAGGTAACAATTTTGATATTTATTAGTAAGACTGCTTATTGGATTATTTAAATCAATAATTTTGTATATAATGATATAATGACTCAATGTTTCAAACTATAGCGTGTTTTGCTATTTACATAGTACCCAAATAATATTATTCCCCCATCAAATCTTAACTATTTACTTCACATTGATATAAATTTATTATGAGTTTGAAACATTATTTCACTTTGCTAAAAATTTATTTGATTGTGAGGTAAAAGCTTTTTAAGCAAGGCTTTTGGAAAACAAAAGAGAATGTCGAAAAAAATCTTTTTTTTATCGAATATCACACTTGAAATACACGGCTCTCGGCTCGGACTTTCCGGCTCGACAGGCTGTACTCCCTCGGCTCCGGCACACTACGGAGCTCCGGCTCTCGTGGCTACGCGATTGCGCCTGCGCATTACCAGTCTTGGCTCCGACTACCGGAGTTCCATGTTCGCTGGTTGCATTATATTACGATTCTCGACAGTGAATATATGATATATCTGAAATTAATCTGAAAAATTACGATATCCATAAAGGGAATTAGATTTTATAGCTGTAATCATTGATGGGACTACTAGCCTTCTGGGTCTACGTATATATTATATATCTATATATCAAATGGTATTTAGAGTTATTATCATAATCAGGTTTAAATATATTAGGAATGGGGAGTTTGATTGTGAACGAAATAACTTCAGTCGTAGACGATGTTGCGTTCACTAGTGGGTTCACTCGATAAGAGGGAGCTCACACCCCTAAAATACTATATAGACATGTATGTAGATAGGTCATGAAATTTTATGGTAGTAATGAGTAGGATATCAGAGTTAGATAATTTCTAAGAAAGATTGGCTTATCGTTATTGAGAATACTTTGAAAAGGAGGTATATATTATCGCATTACGACAACGCACACTACAGTGCTGGATGCCAGGTGTAGGTGTACCTGAGTTAATATAAACATTCGTTAATAACAAATAATGTTGGTGTCTACTTATATATAATGTAATATTCGAACACCTATACTATATATATATATACTATTAAAATATTCTACTGAAATATGATGGTTATATATAAGTATCAGTATAGAGGTGGTCTAAGGACCCCCTACATTGAGAGGGGTCCTACGTACTAGATAAAAAAGTGACATAACAGAGTGGGCCATGAAACAGAGCGAAGGAGGAAGGAAAAAGGAATGAGGAAATAGAAAGGAAGGAAATAAAGAGAAGGAAGTCTGACCACGAGGTGTAGGAGTTTGACAGCTGCACGGTGCTGGCTCGTTGCGGTGCCGAGTTATTAAATTTATTTGTGTAATGATACAATATTGGTGGCCTTATATATGTTATCGAGTCTGAAGATTTCGAAAATGATGGTTTAAGAACCTCAAGAAAAAAAATAAAAAAAATAAATAAATAAATAAAATTTCTTATTATTTTTATGTTTATAACTTACAATTTACGTTTTTACATCCTAAAGCAGTGTATCAGTAAATCAGTAAATCAAACAGCCCTCAATCACCGCTTCTTTGATCTATTTGGTTATTAAATAATTAAGCATCTAATTGACTGGTTATCAAGTCATGAGTATTATGTGGATAGTTGATAAACTCTTAGTATCGATGCGATTAATACACTCGGACTCCAATATATAGATACTATAGTTCTACTAGTCAATATTCTGTAAGATAATAATGCATATTAACCGCAAGCATATGATACCACAACCACTACTACTTATCATATATATACTGTCTATATTATATATATAAGTATATATATATATATATATAATAATATAATATATATATATATATATATATATTATATATATATATATATATATATATATATATATATATATATATATATATATATATATATATATAACATCCCTGTGAGATATATATATTGATACTAAATATGGAATTAAATTCATTTCTAGAACTCACTTGACCATTCTCGCTGTGCCTTTAGGCATGCCCTAATCTACCTCAAACTGTAGTAAGAGATAAGCCAAAGTCCTTATCTTCTTCTTTGAGCTCTAAAATATTTTATAGTTCTTGCAGTAGCTATTAATATAATCACCGAGCGGTGACACATACGATATGAGTGAGCAAAAAGCTTAGAGAGATACATTATTCCAATCCATTATCTCTAAGATCAAAACACATCACTTTGAATGTAAAATAATAAGCTACCAAGTGCATTGAGTGATGCTAACTTCGATGACACAATTATAGGAATAACAATGCATTTATAAATTGATTTATCTAATTTGTAATAATAATTTTTAGCTCAGAGAACATGTGCGCTATATGTCTCCTAGTGCACATAAGTCTCTATCTGAGATATCTCCACTTGAGTCTTAAGGTAAAGTGATTGAGCAAATAGAGGATCAAGGATCATTCAGCACTCACCAACTCTTCTTTTAACTCTTATCAGAGAAACAGGGAAGAAGCTATTCTTGAGATATATAAATACTCAATATAATCATATATGATTACTATTGATTACTATTAGGTCTAATATATATTGAATCTATTGAATCTTTATTTAGATTCTAAGGTCAATTTTTTACTAAAATTATCTATTATGTTTTACACATACTATATATCATATATCAAGTAAATAATATATTATCATATCCATAGTAAAATCAAATACGTATAGCTATACTTATATATATATATATATATATTATATATATCAATATATTTTTGAAATTTGATTAAATAATTAAATAAATAATCAACCAAAATATAATATTCATGTACCTTTGACAAACATACTGTTTACTAGAGAATCTGTGACTATATGATAACATTCGTAAATATTCCAGACTCTGACGCAACAAAATAGTCACACTACACGTAGCTGAGATGAATCAGTAAAAACTCGAAAAAACGAATCGCGAGGTTAGATCTCCGAGCTCTGGATGCGTCGAAACGAGAATGCGACAGATTTCGACGTTGACCCACTCTCGTGTTACTAGTGGGACCTATACAGAGACGAGTTAGAGCCACAATTCTTCGAGATCATCTCGTTTAGCGGGTCTGTACGAGAGAGAATTGCGTCGAGTCGCTGCGGTTAGACGGAAAAAGATGACCACATCGTCAAATACAACGGAAGTGGAGAACCATCCCACTCTCTAACGTATGAGAGTTATTAAATAGACAACACCATCGACGTACGTGAGTAATAAAAATACGATACGACTGTAAACTGACCTCGACTTGCCTACAATATCACATCATTCAGATTCTCAGAAACGAACTCGATCTACAAGAACAACCAAGTTGTATAAAAATGTCTTAAGCTTACTACTTATTATATATATATAACACTTAAGAGAAGTGACATAACTAACATATGCATACAAATGAAATATAATCTCAGTATATATTAAAAATTACTACACTTGTCAAAGCATATCTACTAACAATATAAGAATGTTAATTATATTAATAATGGATAATAATTTATATATTAGGCAAAAAATTTTATACTTACACATTGGTTTATATTATTCAATAATATACTGATTATACGGCGAATATCTCTAACTGATAAATAAGTGAGTATAGAGTTTATCAGCACATGCAGATATAATAATAGCTAACATATATAGCCTAGTAACATTGAAACTTAAAGAAAATATAGTATACAAACACGAACAACCTATAATAACACAACTTATATACACACACGAATTTAAATACTGTAAACTATATATATTAACAAGTATCGCATACAATTAATACACTACATAATATAAGTTAAATAACTATATTATGACATAAATCAATAAATGTATAATCACTATATTCGGACATGTATCCTAAAGAGTCAATTGCCCTAAACATGATTAAACACGTTAATTTTTTTAAAACAAATCACAGATATATAGTAACATTTAGAAAAATGTATCATATAACCTTATATGCCGATTATACGATTATCAGGAAAGTATATAACTCACAACACGAATATAAGTGTATATAGGAGACTTGGATAAGGTTTTTAAACAGTGTCCTGATCCACCAAATTCACCAAATCTCAACAATTTAAACCTAACTTTATTTTGAAGACATTTACATATCAAATATATTCTGAACCAGTTAAATTAGTTGGTCGATAAATTTGCATGTATTAACCATTTGGTTTATTATATGATTAAACATACATAAATAAATTTATAACAAATTTTTATATTCTATATGCAGAACTCATAATAAAATTAAATATACATATAAAAATATATTAAGTTTTTCTAAAAATATATAAATATCATAGTAGTAAAGAAGATAATAAGATTATATATATAACCTAGATAATTAATAAGATGTCAGTAAATATGACAGTATATAATTCAGTATAATCAAAAAAACAGCTATATGACACGTGTACTTCAGCCTCATACGCGTCACCTAAATATATAATATATATATTTTTATTTTTATATATATAAATATATAAGTATATATATACCTATATATATATATATATATTATATTATATATTATATAAATTATATTATTACTATATATACTATCTATATTATTCACTATTATATATATAATTATATATATAGTATATATATATATATAATATATACTATTCATTATTATAATATTATATAATATTAATAATAGTATATTATATATATATTAGATAGCTTATATAATAATATATTTATTTATAATATAGGTAATTATATATTATATAGTTATATAGTATATATAATTATATTAATATATAACCCGTAACACAAACAAATTATGATATTTATTATATATATATATCTATTATATATTATACTACTTAACTATAAATATATATATATATATATATATATATATATATAATATATATATATATATATATATATTATATATATATATATTTAATAATATTATAATATATTATATTATTATATATATATAATTATATATACTATTATAATATATATATACTAATATAATAATATAATATTATCCAATATAGTTATATATTCATATATAAATATATATAATAATATATATATATATATATTATATTATATAATATATATTTATATATATATTATTATATAAGAATATTATATAATTATATAATATATATATATATAATATATATTATATATGTATAGTATATAATATATTATATATGTATATATATATACTTATATATATATATATATAGTAATATATTATATATATATCACACCTATATTAACTTAAGAAATAAACCTTCTTTATAAATATTTATAGAATTTAGGGCCCCTTATTCTGTTACTAAAAAAAACATTATCACTGCACTATTTTATTCACTACACAAATACTTAATAAACTTTTAATTTAAAGCCTTTATTTATTTCCCCCCTCCCCCGCCCCATCAAACAATTTTAAATTAGGATTATATATATATATATATTATATAATATATTATATCTATATTATATTTCTTAATATATAGATATATATATATTTTATATAATAATGTTAATTAATTATTATTATATATATATATAATTACTATATATATTAAATTTTAAAATCATTTTTTTATCAAAAGTATACATTTTTGGCACAAAAAAAAACACAAGGAAACATGAAAGATTTCACCCAAGCACTTTTCGTGTATTTTCGGACACATTCAAGGTGTGGTAGAAAATGTGTAGAAAAATAAATACACGAAGTGTCGGTGATTCTTTAATATATATATATATATATACCTTATTTATATATGACACTACTTATATATACTAATAAGGTATAGCCATACCCCGTCCATGACTTACTTGATCCTATTGGTACTTATATACTTTGCTAATTTACGATCGTAAACTTTGCACAGTATCAATTGTAGTATACAAATTATAAGTTTATTATATTTATATACTTAAACATACTTAAATATGCTAACGTAACATTGTTTTCAGGAAATAAAAATACAAACATCTAATATAAAGCTACATATATAAAGAGGACATTACCAACGACTTTAAGTATATAAATACTTTGCTCGCTATTGTACTACCAACAAGCCCCTTTCATACAGAAGTAAACTTAGCTGACATTTAGACGAATAATCTATATAATTAGAAACAGAGAGATAATATTATGTATGTCTAGTTAATAGGTACCAAACGTTAACCTATTTGACAATATTTTCGAGTATGCATCTGACTCTAGTATTCTCACAAATGATTATATTTTAAATATATCATATAACGATTCTAATAGATCTCTCAGGAATTCGCTTAATTTGAGTAATCATTCTCGGTAATACATAGCTACAATTGAAAGTAGACTTCTTAATATAATAACTTTATCATAATCACGCGATTACTGATAGATCGAACTGAAAAATATAAATAAGTTAAGGCACAATTAATCACATAAGACTAATCATATATAAGCATCATTAATGATATTAAGAAAATAATGGTACAACAACAAACCTTAACAACTTACGTCAACGAATAAACATGTTAACATATACAAAGTTGCCACACTTACTACAGTAAATTAACATCACCTTAGCATATCAAATAACGTAACCTAAATTCAAATCTTTCTGCCTAAGCATATCTCTAACATATTATTAAAGTTAATTTTACATTGACACAGTAAATTTAACAAATAATTTTATCATATAGCCTTGTCCTTAAATTAATACATATACAAGACCAACGAATAACTTGTAAAACATACCCAAAGTTATTAATCAAACATAACATTATAAATTAAGTATCTTGGAATAAATGATTTATTTGTAAAAATAATATAATTTGTAATAAGTCTGATTTTTGCATATATTTAGTAAACAGTAATAATTATTAACTCACACATTACATACGCCCTAATCCCTACCTATACCTCGCCTCCATGAACTATTATTGATCTATGATCTAGTGATTTGATAGTCACTTATGCGAGTATCATTTTGATAGACATAAACACAAAAATAATCTTATATACTAACCATCGAATATATGCTAAGCGTAACAACGGGTTTTCACATTAATAAAAAGCTAACATAACATAACCCTGAACTAGAATATAATGTACAACGACAACCTAACACTCCATACGTACGAAATAAACACTAACATTACAACTTCGCCACTTACCAACAGTAAAGAGTACCTAACACTTCCGTACAAAACGTTAACCTATTCACCACTTTTTTCAAGCATATTCTAACATATCAATGTTAATTTTTCATTAAAATCGTAATATTTAACGAAAAAAATTTACAGAAAAAAATTTTCCGTTTAGAAGCAACGAATATAATGCTAACGTTACAAATTTTTTACATCCACTTCGTAATATTTAACAAAAAATTCATCCTAACCTCGTCTAAATACATAATCCTTACGCTAACAAATAATTGCCAACATAACAAAGTTTTAAGCCAAACAATATAAAAATAACAAAATTTTTATCTGACATAACATAAAATAATTCTTTGAATAAAATATCAGGCAGTAAAGCGTAATAGTTTAATATTTTAAAGGCAGAAAATCAGTTAAATCAACCACCGCATCGAGTGCAGTCCCCTAACCACCCACCCGCTATGATCTATTGAACTATTGATTCAAGTCATATTTCGAGATCATTTTGGATAACAATAACATAAAAATAAGTGTCTTTATATACTGATCCACAAATATTATGCTTACGCAACAAAGTTTTAGCATCAAATAAAGCTAACATAAATCATAACCTGAACTAACAATATAATGTACAATGCAAAACCTAACATACCTTATGGGATGAATAATCCGCTTAACATCCTGAAAAATTCTCTACTTATCAAAAGTAAAGTAGCTAACAGTCATACATACTCGATATGTCATCCCACTTTTCCGCCGCATATGCAGCAACAGGTAGAAGCGTATATCTAACAAAATCTGACAAATGACCAATCTATTCAAAGATACCAGCATTTCTTGAACTATGATTGGACACTATCAATCATCAAAGTGGTTTCGCTCGTTTTCCGAAGTTTATACACATCATTTGAACTATGAAATAAAACGTAGACATTAGCAAGATTCTCGGCAAACCTAACATTACTCAACAAAAACTTAACCTAGTCTCACGTTTCTAAGCTGGCATTACCCCTCCGAAGGAGGGGTAAGGGCTCAGACCTTCGGGCTGAGGCGCCCAAAGCCGCTTACACTCTCGGGGTGATCCCCATCTCAGGATCCACACCCTTTCAAGGGGCGCATCCTCTTGGATTTTTTCTCGGGAGGTGATGTGTTGCTTTAGATATTCTTGGTTAATGAAAAACTGTTTATTTCGTAGTTAGGTAAGTTTTGTTAAATATTACTATGACAGTGTGAAATTAACACTGATTTGTTGGAGAATGATGAGTTTTTGTAAGATATACTGTGTTAACTGACGATGATGTGTTAGAAACGTGAGACTAGGTTAGTTTTTGTTTGAGTAATGTTAGGTTTGTCCGAGAATCTTGATAATGTCTAGTTTATTCATAGTTTCAGTATCCTTAGTTCTTAGTGCGAAACGAGGGACCACTTTGATGATGATAGTGTCATTCATAGTTCAAGATGCTGGTACTTTGTTGGGATTTTGTTAGATATATATCGGCTTTACCTTTTTGCTGATTATGCGGAAAGTGGGAACATCATCGAGTATTGTATGACCTGTAATTAACTACCTTTGATAAGTAGGGAATTTTTCAGGATGTTTGCTGATTATTCATACGCGAGTTTAATGTTAGGTTTGCATTGACATTATATTCTTAGTTTCAGGTTATGATATGTTAGCTTTATTGATGCAAACTTTGTTGCGTAAGCATAATTTTGTAGGTCAGTATATTAAAAGGAACTTATTTTTTAATGTTATGTTTAATTCAAATGATAATCCGAAATATGACTTGAATCAATAGTTCAATAGATCATAGGCGGTGGGTGGGTAGGGGACTGCAGGGATGGGTGGTTTGATTATTTACTGATTTACTGATTTACTCATTTAAACTTTTAACGCTTTACTGTATATTTTATTCAAATAGCTTATTTTTATGTTATGTCAGGTAAAATTTTGTTAATTTTTATGTTATGTTTGGTTAAAACTTTGTTTGGTTTTGCAATTAATCGTGGGGGATATGATATTTAGACCGAGGTTATGATTGAATTTTTTGTCAAATATTACGAAGTTGATGTAAAAAACTTGTTACGTTAGCTTTATATTCGTTGTCAGTATGATGCTTAGACAAGGTTATGCTAAATTTTTGTTAAATATTACGATGTTAATGTAAAATTAACATTGATATGTTAGAGATATGCTTGAAAAAAGTGTGAATAGGTTTACGTTTTGTACGAAGTGTTAGGTACTTTACTGTGTTAAAGTGCGGAAGTTTGTTAATTGTTAGTAGTTTATTCGTGCTTAAGGTGTGTAGGTTTGTCGTTGTACATTATACATTCTTAGTTCAGGTTATGTTTGTTAGCTTTATTAATTTGCAAAAACGTTGTTACGTTAGCATATATTCGATGGTTAGTATATAAAGAAATTTTTGTGTTATGTCTATCAGAAATGATACTCGAAATGTGACATCAATCAATAGATCAATAGATCAAAAGGTCATGGAGGGAGGGGTGGGGAGGGGTTGATGGTTTGATTTACTGATTTACTGATTTACTGCTTAAAAATCAGTAAACTATTTCAATTTACTATGATATTTTATTCAAAGAACTTATTTTTTTATGTTATTTTGATAAAACTTTGTTATGTTTAGCTATTATTCGTTGGTCTGTAATGATAATTTAGACAAGGTTATGATAATTTTGTTAAATATTACTGTGTCAATGTAAAATTAACGTTATATGTTAGAGATATGCTTGGAAAAAGTATGAATAGGTTTACGTTTTGTAGGTTATGTTAGTTACTCTTTACTGGTGTTAAGTGTGAACTTTGTTAACGTTAACATTATATTCTTGTTTTAAGTTGTGTTAGTTTGTTGTTGTACATTATTTTCTTAATTCATATGATGGCTATGTTAGCTTTATTAAATGTGAAACATTGTTATGTTAGCATATATTTCCCTTGGTTAGAATATCAAGAACTCATTTTTGTGCTATGTTTATCCGAAATGATACTTGCAATATGACTTTAAATCAATAGTTTTAATGTAAATTAACATTGAATGTTAGAGATATGCTTGAAAATGTGTGAATAGGTTAGTTTTTGTATGCTATGTTAGTGCTTTACTGGTTTGTTAAGTATGGAATTTGTTAATGTTAGTATGTTAATTCGTGTGTAAGGTGTGTTAGGTTTTTGTCATTGTACATTATATTCTTAGCTTCGGTAATGCTATGTTGCTTTATTAATAATGAAAATAATAGTGTAGCGTTAGCATATATTCGTTGGTTAGTATATAAAGAACTTATTTTTTGTAATATGTTTATCCGAAATGTACTCGATATGTGACCTGAATCATTAGATCATGATCAAAAGGTCATGGACCGGATGGGTAAGGGTGGGTGGGAGGGGAACGGGTGGTTTGATTTACTGAATTTACTGCTTTAAATTCGGTACACTATTACACTTTACTATGAATATTTTTTTTTTAAATGACTTATTTTTTAATGTTTGTTTGGATAAACACCTTGTAGAACTTATTTTTATGTTTTTTGGATAAAACTTTGTTATCTTTTCAAATATTTGTTGGGGATTAGGATATTTTTAGGTAAGGTTATGATAAATTTTTGTTAAATATTACTATGATATGTAAAAAAATTTGTTACGTTGCATATATTCGTTTGGTCTGTATGCTTATCTGACAAAGGTTATGATACAAATTTTGCTAAATAATACTGTGTCCAATGTAAAATTAACGTTAATATGTTAGAGATATGCTTCGGAAAGTGTGTGCATAGGTTACGTTTTGTAATGCAATGTTAGTTACTTTACTGGTGTTAAGTGTGGAACTTTGTTAATGTTTAATCAATGTTTATTTCGTGAGTTATAAGTTGTGTTAAGGTTTTGTTGTTTGTATAATATATTAATACATTAATTATTCATTAATTCAATATGATTGCTATGTAGCTTTAATTAATAAGTGAATAAACAATTCATATTTATATATTACTATATAATATCCAGCATTTGATAGTTATATATAAGAACTGCTATTTTTGTGGTCATATGTTTAATTCACGAAATTGATACATCGTCAGAATGGCGACTGTTAAATTCAATAGTTAGTTAATAATAGTAAATTAACATAGAAATAGTATTAGAGATATTATGCTTGAAAATGGTGTGAATCAGGGTTTTAACGTTTTGTAGGCGCTATGCAGGTTACATTTACTGTTGTTTAAGTATGGAACTTTGTTAATGTTGAGAGTTTATTCGTGTGTAAAGGTGTGTTTATAGGTTTTAGTCATTGTATTAAATTTTTTTTCAGTTGATTTGTTTTCTTGAAAACGCCATCTATCGGTGTCTGACAATTAATATATATATATACGTTACGTTAATATATATTCGTTGGTTAGTATATATATTAAAAAGAACTTATTTTTGTATTGCTATGTTTATCCGAATGATACTCGATATGTGACGTGAATCAATTAGTATCAATTTTTAGAATTCAATAAGGTCATTAGGTGAGGTAGATAAAACCCCCCTACCCCTCCCCCCATTAACACTTTTTCTTGGTATTTAATAAAAAATAGGTATATGAAAGAAAGATAAATAAAAAAAAAAAGGTAATATAGGGGCGGGGAGGGGACGGGGAGGTTGGATTCCTGATTTTAAAGCCTGGCATGCATAGACTGGGTCAAAGTCGCAGATAACGAATCACATACGGTCAAGAGAGGCTCTCACGGCGATATTAATGGACGATGCATGTAGTTGATAATATATGTAGCGGCTTATAGAGTGTACAAGTGTTTTATCTCGCGTTATTATATGTTTTTCGTTAGAACTATATAGTGTATTTGGCGGTCTTTCTTAACACTATTTAGGTTCATAACTATTTTTTTAGGTAGCGAGGAATTAGTGATGTCTGTAGCGTATATCAGTAGTTTTAATGTTAGGTAAATTGCTCATGTTATATATATTATTACATTATGATTATCTAAAAGAAAAAAAATTATCTACGTTAGAAATATATTCATTGTTTACTTATGATATCAATACATCTCTCGGTTATGATAATACAATTTTGACAACGTAGCTTTTGCAAATCATTTACTTTAATTTAATAGCTTATTGATGTTAGAGATATGTACTTGAAAAAAAGTTGAATTTGAGTTCATAGTATTTTGCATGCAATAGTATATTATTATAATGGTTAGTTCAATTATAAATTATGGAACTTATGTTAATAGTTCATAAAGTTTTATATTATTCGTTAGTTGTAAAGTTGAAGTTGTATTAAGGTTTGTTTACGTTTGTACATACTTATATTTATTCCTTAGTTCAGTTACTTTATGTTATGTATTATATTTGTATGTGAGTAAAACTTTTATATTACAGATAAGTAATGATAATATTCGTTATATCAGTATTAGATTAAACCAATGTATTTGTTGAATAATTTTTTGTTAAATATTACCTTATAGATACGGTATAAATTTAAAACATTGTTATGTTAGTAGATTAAAGCATTGAACAAATAGTGTGAATAGGTATTAAACTGTATTTGTAATTGCCTATGTAAGTTACTTATAACTGTTGTTAAGTGTGAGAACTTTGTTAACAGTAACTCACGTTTTAATTGATTTACATGTTGAGTGTGTTGTCAGGTTTGTGTTGTTGGACATTATATATTACTTAAAATAGTTCAGATGAATTGCAGCTAAGTAAGCTTTATTGATGTGAAAATATTGTTTGTCCACGTATATATATAATTAGTCCATATTTGTAAAAAAATTTACAGTATATGTATATAAAGAGAATATATATATTATTTTATGTTATGATTCCCTCAAAATGATACTTGAAATGTGATTCATTGAATCAATAATGATACATTAGAATCAATAGATTACAATACGATCTATGTATGATGTGGGCAGTGTTGGTATAGCTCGGTATTGATTTTAACTTCTTTGTGAGGCTATTTTTGTAGGTAAATATATAACATGAATTAATTAAGTATAATATTTTACTGCTAATTGCCCAAATAGTAAACTTAAATAAATAAGATCTAAGGATGGACAAGGTGTTATAGGTTATATTGGATGGTGGTTTGATTTTATTGATTTTTACTGATTTAGGGTATGATAATACTCAAGTATCATTTTACTAAAAGCATAATGACTTGATAGAATACGTATAAGATCAATAGATAAATAGTATCTAATAGATTCATGATTCATAGATGACCATATAGTTATTCATTATGAATCCGTATGAGACTATGAGTAGTGGTGTGTTTTGGATGGTAGGGTTTAGAATTTACTGTAGGGTTATGATTAGGATTTTAGGGAGGATTATTGTAAGAGTAAGTTGAATCAAGTTTTTAGCTATAAATTATAGAAGTTGTAAAGTCAGTTAGATATGATATTAGGTATAGCATTATTAGAGTTCAATAGATCAAGGATAATAGGGTAACAGTAAACGGGTGATCCGATGGGTCTAGTGTTTGATATATCATGTAGGTACACTCTGATTACTGACTTTAGAGCGGTTAAGTTACATTTGTTTTATAATTATGTCAATTATATAATAATATGGATAACATACAAATAAGAATAAGAAATTATTTATATTAATTAATATTATATTTAATATTTAATAATTTTATTATTATATATTTCTTTCTTAGTTCTGAAACCATCATTTTTCGAAATCTACAGACTCGATAACACATACAAAGACACATTAATTGCATTCATTACACAAATATTATATAATACACTAGGCATCTCGGAGCAAACAGAGAGCCTCATGCAGCCAGTGGGTGCACGCCTTTGTAATGTCTCTACTGATATCAGAAGGTAGAACATCCTTCGTCTACTCTGATCCTTCTATATTATAATTCTACATTACATCCTTCTTTCTTACTCATACGGTCTACTCGTTGTTGGGCACACTCATGTCGTCTTATTTTTCTAGTCGGGACACAACCCTAATGGAGTGTATGCTTTAAGGGAGTCACTCCTCACACTAATTCAGCAGAAAACGGGGACGTACAATATACTCTGGCTAATTATTGGTGAGTCTAGCAGTCTTTTGGGAGGCCATGCTCCGGCGTCGGAAATCAGGTGCACAGATGTAGATAAACGGAGCCAGGCTCCCAACATATGCGATTTCGATCCTGTAAGTTGGAGCAAATTGTTGCAGAAATGAGGTTCAGAAGTTCAAAAACTTCTCCACGCTAGAAATTCTGCTTGAAAAACCATGCTAGATGTCCTTACCTAGCCTACACCAAGTCTCGAGTCTGACGCCGCGCTGCAATACATTAAGCCAATCTGTGGGTCTAAGAATAAATTTTCGCAATGTTCCTAGTGAGCTGTTGCCTGAATCTAATGCGCTATGCTCCTTTCTAGAATATGCAAACTCCTAGATATTACACTCATACAATCAAATCTTTCGCCTCGAATACATGTCACAATGGTGTTTATGTGTGTGAGACGCCCAGAAACAGGAAGACTACACACCAGCTTTCGCGAGATGGAAGACAAGACGGGGACGGGGATAACAAAGCCTCAGATCACCCTCACGGTACGAGGACTACGCGTCTAGCGATCTAACTACCCCCTCATTCTCAAACTTGTTTTTATGAGAAAATACCCATAATGTTATAGTCTAACCCTACTCGTAGATATAGATACGCCGGACGGCCAAGCAAACCGAGGAAGCTCCGAGAGCAGTCTTGTGAGCCGGAGCACGCAGTAGCACTAATAAATACGAATATCCATTTCGGAATCGATGTGTAGAAGTACTTTAAACGAGGCCCCGGTATGCGAGATTCGAATTATCATATCGACATCGAGATAATCAGGAGGTCTGGCGCAGCCTTGACGAGATGCCGGTAAGGCTCGGAGGCCGTGATGGCGAGTAGTGTAGTACAGGCGGAGAAGAACTCGGGCAATCCAGGCGACGGCGCGACCCGTCCAGGTTAGGCCGGGAAGACCTCGACATCGCGTTTGCGCTACAAAAAGGGACGCAATTACTTTACAGAGGTCAGATGTTCTTCGACTCAGGAGATCGATTCCTTGGTAAGGAAAGTATTCAGAACTTTCTTCACTCATAATAATAATACATAATAATTAATGCATAATCTACTATTTGAAATATAAATAGAGTAACTTACCTCCCAATAGATCAAACATAAATAAAGAGAGAATAATGAAAGAGGACTAATATGATAATTATGAGAAGAAGAGATTATCAAAAAATAATACAGAAGATCTGGTTCGTTTTTGTGATACCTCTTCAACTGTCTTCAGTTGATTCAGAGAGATACCGCATCTCTAGTTAGACCCTCACTTCATAAATCTTGTAGTGGTACACTTAGCGAGTTATCGAGAGACACTATCAACGACGGCCGTAACGACCCCGATTATTGTCAAAGCTATTACGCATCGTAACCAAAGGCGGATAGAAGGTACACTTGCAGTTCGGAACTTTTACTCTCACTAATCAACAGGTGTCATCAGAGACGGTGAAAGCTGCGGCGAGGGTACACTAGAGAAGTTGTACACTACTTTCTCAAGGAGTAGATATATTATATTTATCATAATTTTCAGTTGAATAAAGCTTCGAGGCACGTTTCTTTCTATGATA
>JABUQX010099366.1:32500-42500 GCA_015478945.1 Trachelipus rathkii
TAAAAATGCTCTTATATAGCATATTATTATAATTTTCTATGATATTATAATATATATATATAAATATATATAATATAATAATAATATAATTAATATTATTATATATATATTAATATTATTATATAATATATATTAATTATTATTAATATTATATATAATATATTTTAAATATATATTAATATTATTATTTAATATATATATAATATTTAATATAATATATATACTATATAATATTAATATTATAATAAGTATTAATCATATTTAATTATATATATATATATTATATTATTAATAATTTAATATTAATATATTATAATATATATTATTAATTAATATTATTAATATATTATAATTATTATATAAATTATTAAAATATTATTATGTTAATTATTCTAAATTATCATCTATATAAATATATTATATACTATATATATTAATATATCTAATATATATTATATTTAATATATATATATTATAATATTAATTATAATTTAAATATTATATAATTATATATATATAATATATATTATATATATATATACATATAAGGTATATTAATAAATATAAAATAATATATATATATATTATTAATATTAATATATAATAATCTATTTATATAAATAATTAAATATTATAATAATATCTTATATATATATATATAATTAATATACTTATATTTATATATATATCATTATAATATATTATATATCTTTTTAATTAAAAATTAATTGGGATTATTATTTATCAAATTACCATAATAAGAAACTATATACATATATATTATATATATATTAATAAAAGGTTAATTATATTTAAATACTATAATTTATTAAATATTGGATATAGTATAATAGTATAAATATAATTTAGTTAATTATAATACTATAATACTATTACTATATATAATAATATAATTAAATATTTATAATATTATATTTTATTTTATATTATTATTATATAACTATATTAGGTAATTATTAATATAATATTGTTAATATATTATATTTATATATCGAACTCATTATTATTAATATATATAATATTTAATATAATATTATTATATCATCTTATAATTATTATATATATATATATATAGATAATTATTATAATATATATATATATATTTATATTACAATTCATAATATAATTAATATATATTACTTAATTAATAATATTATTTTATAGCTATATAGATATATATATATATTATAGGTATAGGTATATAAATATTATATATATATATATTATATAATATTAATATATAATATCTATATGATATATATATAGTATATATTAATATGTTATATATAAATTATTATGATATTATATAATAATTATATTATATTTAATATATATATATATATTAGGGTCACTTGTATGTACCATTTACTGTCTATCCACTATTATAGATACTTAAGTCTATTTTTTTTATAACTTAACGTTATCGACAAAATACATAGAGGGTAAAATTTTTAATAAAAGCATGTTTTATTTTTTTTTTAAACAATGCTGATATAGAAATCCTTTATAAATAAAAAAACATAAATTTTATTAAGTAAGGTCATTGCAAATTCGATTTGTATGTTATTAATCAGCAGGAAAGTCGAGATATACAGATATAGATTTATATTTATATGGGTCAAAGGGTTATATCAAGCACAATGATATATATATATACTAATATATATAAAATTATTTGTTTTCACTCAGATTAATTAATAATAAATATCAATAGTATATCATATATATATATATTTAATGAATAACTTTGACATATATATATATAATATATATATATAATATATAATATATATATTATATATTATATTTAATATATATATATTATAATATAAAGTAATAACTAAATACGTCTATATATTATATTAACATATACATAAATAAATATAATAATTAATATATTATATATATATATATATTAATAATATTATATATATATAATATACTATAACTTAGTATATTAATATATATAATTAATAAATATATATATATTATATAATATATATTAATAGATATATATATATATAATAGTATATTATATATAATATATATCAGAAAATCCCACCTAGAGTTTTACGCGGACCCGGGCGATAAGATAATAGTGGTAACCGTGATCTCTGTGGTGAAGAGATGTGTTTGACGGAGCATTTCCAATGGGTCGAGTGTTATATTTGTGTTTATTTTTTTTTTTTTTAATTTTGTATTTTTTTAGTTTAAATTGGTCCATAATAATTCGGTCTGTGATCATTAAGTGCTTCCCCGTTTTAATTATTTTTAAGTATTATAATTGTAATATGCGAAGAGACATCAGTAACTATATAAAGATAAGTAATTTGTTTCAATTCATATTTTTTCTCTCTCTTTTTTTTAGCTCATTAGTTTATGCTAACTAGTTATAGATAGTTTTTAGGATTGTGTTATTCACTACATTTTAGTTTTCATAGTCCCTTTGCACCTCTACATAGTTAATTATCTGTAGTACGGTGCTATTTATTCTTCGTTCTCGTCCTTTTTTAAAGCTAAAAAATTTAAAGTTTTTCTCTTTTTTTAAAACTTTGGTTCTAAAAAAGTTCGGGCTATTATCATTTTAGTTTATTCAACATTAATTGTGTGTGCATGTGTGTATGTGTGTGTGCATCAGTGAGTGTTATGTTCGTGAATGGAAAGGTCACATGGGAGGGCTCGCTTGAGGAAGGTGAGGTTGGGCTTAGAGGTGGGTTTTCTTTAGACTCGTATTAGTCTCGAATCTGTTGAACACCGCACTAGTTCTTTTCTCTCGGTCTTATATTTTTATTTCCTGTCTGCGAGACCCAGCTAGCCAGGGAATACTATCTCAATACTCCACTAAACTTCTACTAACCTGTAAGCTTATCATTCATAAATTATCGCATCTGGAATGCGTGGAGCTCTGCTTGCATTAATACTACAACAATACCAACACTCACGTAACACGCCTCTGCAAAATCTTGAGCTCCCTCAATTTCGCATGTTCAATACAAGAATTAAATATGACATTCTCTCTCAACTATATTACCATTATCTTGATGTTTTCTGCTACAACGTTGCTCATCCCAATAATGGAGCGGATTTCTCCAGTTCTTTTATGAATATCTTCACTAATTCTCCCCAAGTAGAACCGTTATACTCTCTTTCTGCATCTACAATGTCTAAGGTCCTAATTCTTAGCAGACGATTTTATACCGTACCAACCCACACACGAGTGGTTGCGGCTTTCCTCAAATATTTAATCGGTGACATCTCATGTGGATCCAAAAGTATGGCTAATACAATATCAAATACTTCAATCTCACACTCTTAATCATAATCACAGGAGCAGCAGTTTGAATTAGGAAAAGGACTACACATGTTTCTGCTAATAGCTGTTCACACCACTCTTGAACGGAAACAGCTTGCACATACTGATCGTTCAACAATTACTCTTTTCTGTTTATGATCAATTAACTAGGCACTTCTCTTCCTCTCTCGTGAAAATTCCATAGATGATCCGAGCAATATTAGTACGCTGTTAATACTATCAACACTCTTATCTCCAGCAGTTCCACTCTGCCCTAAACGAACTATCTGGCACTTTAATCGGGCTAATTGGATGGGGCATTGCGTCACTTCTTCGTTAACAACCGTTGGAATGAATCCTGTCTTGGTTCGGACAACCCCTCGGTGTCTTCTGAAATGATAGGGTTCTTGATCACCGAAGGAATGAGAGGGTTCATTCTATCTTCAACTAGATCATTTTCTCCCCAAAATCCATGGTTTGATAGCACTTCTTGTTCTAGTGTCATTCAGGATCGAGACAATGCGTATCGGGCGTGGAAAAACTCTCGTTCTCCTTTCAATCTAACTAATTTTCATTCTACCCGGGATACTTGCAGGGATATTATTCGAAAGGCTAAGCTTGCTTTTCACTTAAAGGAAGTGCATTGACTTTCTTGGTTTTCCTACAGCTAAAATTTTTTTGACTCTTGCCAAAACATTTCTAATAATTTCTGTAAATCTATCTTTCTCCATCTTACTCGTTCTTACGGTTATGTTGCTTACACTCCTTCTGAGAAATCTAATCTCTTTGGCTTCTTTTTTCCTCTAATTCAACCTTGGACGATTCCGGTAACCCTCCACCTACTCCTTCTCCTATCAGGTCATCCATGTCTCTACCATTTATTACTCATAATCGGATGCATGGGATCCTGAGTTCTACGAACGTCATGAAGGCTATTGGCTCGGATGGCATTCCTCCCAGTGTTTTGAGGGAGTTTCTTCTTATATGAAGCAGGTCTTCGTTCAACTCTACTCCCTATGCCTTATTACTAATACTTTTCCTTAGTACTGGAAAAGCGCGTGCTTTCTTTCAGTCGAACTGAAAAATAGTAGCCGCTCTGATCATTCTAACTATCGTCCTATAGCTCTATCTTGCGTGTATTCTGTCTAAAATCTTTGAAACTCTCTTTAACTCTCACTTCCTGGATCATCTGGAATCTCATTATCTTCTTTCAGATCATCATTATGGCTCTCAACGCTCAAGGTCAGCTAGTGACATACTTTCCTATCTCACTGATGAATGGTCTTCTGTCCTTAGGGACTATTGGGAGTTTTGACATATCGAAATCTTTTGACCGGGTATGGTACGAGTTGCTACTCTCTAAGTTAGGTTCCTATAGGTTTCTTCCTTCTCTTTGCTTACTCACGTCTAGTTTTCTTCCAGACAGTTCCATTTCGGCTTTTGTTCGTGGAGCGACCTCTTCCTCCTTTCCTATTAATTGTGGTATTTCTCAAGGTTCTGTTCTATCTCCAACTTTGTTTCTGCTTTTCATCAACTATTTTATTAGCTGCACTTCTAGCTCTGTTCATTTTTATATCGATGACTCGACTCTCCATTTTTCCACTCATCTAAAATCTGCTCCCTCTTTTGCATCTAGAGTTACCTCTTTTCTTCAACCTTCCGAATCAATTCTTGCCGATCTGAACGGTATTTCTCGGTGGGGTCACTTCAATCTTGTGAAATTCAACTCTTTAAAAACAACTTTATATTTTCTTCTCAAAAACACTTTCCAACGTTTCGATCTTCTTCGTTTGCTCTGACGTCTCACCTGTGAACAACATAAACATTCTTAGACTGAACATAATCAACAAATTGTCCTGGATAGGGCTGAGGCTAAGGTTAAGAGACAAATAAAGTGCCCTTTACTTTCAAATTCCCTTGACACCCTTTCTCTGCGACGTAACATTGGTGCACTATCTCTTTTTCAATATGTATTACAATGGCAGATGCTCCAGGGAGCTGACCTCTCGCATCCTTCCACCATTGCATTGAATTCATAGACAAAGAGGTTCCTTGCTCTCATACGAATGTTGTGCCAGTATTGGAAACTCCCCACCATCCTCCGTTCGTCTCTTGTTGGCCCCCCCCTTCTTTCCCCAGCCTCATTCTTCTGTTCTTGTATGCTAACTTCCTTTGTCTTCATCTGTTTTTCCTACTGTATCTAATCTTCCTCTCTTTAAAGACTCACGTCTGTTTTTCTGTTCCACCTGGAATAGACCTTCCAAACAACAGAGGCCCGGAGGAGGTTTCAGTTTATTTTCCTTTTTTTTTTGGGCCACCTCCTTTGTTTGTAAACGGGGCCTTGTCCGTGAGTGGTGTAACGTGTAATAGTATATATTATATATAATATATATATCATTTAATATATACTATATATATATATATATATATATATATATATTGTATATATTATAATATATATACCGTAATGGGGATACCTAGTATATCGACCAAACTCTGATGTTGATGAAACAGCGAGTGTGAAGATATTCGTTACATCAACATCATGTCGGGAAGTGCAAGATAAATAAAAGGGGTTTATAGCTCAAATAACTACCCGTGGAAGAATACTTGGACTTTGCAAATATTGAAATATTATAATAAACCATACCCGCATGTAGCGCCGTGTAACGCTTGGCAATAGGTGTACACAAAGACATTGTTACTGAAAAATCTAACAATACTGTAGAGAGATATTACTTACATAATGTATAGAGATTACTTGCTCATATACTATAAAGATATTTTACTTATGAAATATTGTAGTGAGATTACTTACTTGAATCGTTACAAATACTATTGATAAATTCTTTGTGTTCATTCTTTTTTCTTAATGTGAATTGCAGTTATCGTACAAAGTTATTACATTTTAATCAAACATTAATTTCTAATTTATGTCGAATCTAATTATTAATATTTGATAATTGATATTTTTTTTTCGCATATAATACACACTCTTCAACAGGAATTATTAAGCATTATGATAACTGTGGAAAGAGAACCAAACCAGAACTGGCCCGCCCAGCTCCGAGCATACTCCTGAACACGGGATGTATGCTTTTGCTGAGCAGTATGTCAAAAACCTCCCGATTACCATAGGTTTTAATTAATCAGGCTAAGCAATGCTTAGGGTTATAACAACATGCTTAACCGAACCATAAATTTAGAGCGAAGAAAAAAAAGCTTTAAGACAGAATGAACTGCTCATCACTTATCGACGATAACAGCAACTTCCCATCCTTCTGGAAGTCACCGTAGCGGTTCTTACGTATCTAAATTTGTAGTCATTCCTGGGTACGTTAGCCGTGGAAACTAACTCCTGAGTTCTCCACGTTAGGACAGATTAAGTTCAATAAAGATGTCTTAAAAAGTTGAACTACAGTAGAAAGTATCATATATAATTTAAACTACTGTAAGGTTGGAGCCTCGATTTACTTCGCATATCACTCAATTACGATACGGTAAATTGAACGTCATTAAGGCAAACACACCTAGTGGTGAAGCAACATCACGACCGTGTTTAAGAATGGTTATGCACGGATATCATATATACTATACTATATATTAGACCGATACCTATACCTATATTATAGCTACTCATTATATAACATTATAGTATCACTATATATATTATATTCTCACTAATTCATACTCATATATACTATATATCCTATCTAACTTATTATATCCTATATATACCTAATATATATATATATATATACTATCCTACTACCCATAATATGAAAATTATATATTATTACTACTAATACTACACTATAATATATATACTACTAATCGCTATACATCTTACCTCAATCTTATATATATATACTATCTATTACAGTATAAATTCTCAATATATTATATATTATTTCCCTATTCATAATATATATATATACAACTATTACCTATTATTATTATATATACTATTATTATAAATACTATACTACTATACTATATATATATATAGTATTATACCTTATATATATTATATTATATTATATATTATATATATTTATAATATAATTATATCAGCAGAAATAGCACGCTTTAAAGAAATTATAATATTTAGCTAAGAAAAATATGTGGAGGGAAGGTGGAGAAGAAGGAATAGCCCTGGAATTGTCTAAGATGGAATTAAAACCACATGCTTGAGCAAAGAGTACAGCTTTAGTGGAAGGTTAAAAGGCAGTTGTGCTGTCAATACTAAAGGAGGGCAAGAGGAACAAGCAATAGGTAAGGGTTAATTTTTTTTGAAAAATGTCAGAATAGGACATGAGGAAGAGGAGCCAGTAAGAATTATTTGCAAACTGTCTTACTGAGAAAAGAATTTCTCTAGGTGTCATGGTGATACATAAATTTTTGCCATCGATTTTGAGCATGAATATAAGCTTGCAAAGGTTCTGAAATTTTGAAGATGACAATAAATTCCTAAAGGAACAGGCGTCCCTGTGGGCTAATAAGCACGTAGAATTCCTAAGCACAGAGTAAAACCAAGGTGCCTCGGTTTAGTTGAGGTAAAGATCCCTGGGGGCTGCAATCACCTCCCATCTGCCACAGAGAATTTATCCTCGCGCTTGCCACTCCTATCCGAACCCCTTTCCACGGAAGTACTGTACCGTCATTTATGGGAAATCAAATGAAGTACGACACAGTTCTTGGACTTGCGGTCGATTACTATTTGGCAGCATCGCAGTGCCCAAAAACATTATTCTCGCAGCTAGGTTGGGGTCTTTCCTCGCATGAAGACTTGAATGATTGATAGAACAGAACAGACTATGAGGAGTGACGGAGGATAACCCAGAAGGAGGAAACGAATTTACTGAATAGAAGAATGATTAGAGGTTAGGCCAAAAGGTCAGAATGTTGGATTCATTCTCAAAGATGTATCAGATTCGCACGCACGTCGTCTTGCACCTGATAAGCTTCAAGCTGATAAGCAGTTCAACACTCTGTATCTTTAGATTTAGAGGAAAGGCAACTGGCTTGAGGGACGTTGAATCCCAGAATGTGTATTTTCAGAGAAATCGTGTAAGAGTAGAGATATGGGTTTTAATATGGATACCTATCGTTTCGAGAAACATTTTAGGATATCGGTTGCAGTTAAGGTAACAGATATATTCGATACGATGAATTAGTCAGGTTCCCATAAGTATTGACAGGCTTAAACTGAAGCCATTAAACATTAGAATTTCCGAAAGACCTCAATCAAAGACACGCGGACTAACATCCATTGCATAACTAATTGGCACACCACTTTCCTTCGGCTGAAAATTGAAAGAGATAGTAGGAGCCAATTAGTAGGAGTCAACAGTCAGAACGCTCAAAAACCTAAGTTTCGGCTTACGATAAGACGTTTGAGGCACGCAACACTCATAAAAGGTAAGTTTCGTTAAGAATAAGAGATCGGAAGTTTAGAAGGAGGAGACGGATTGATGTTAAACCAGAAATTCTATAAATTAGAATTTAATAACCCAGAAGCTTCCCACAAATTTCATGAAAAAAAAGAGACTTGTACATCAAACAGTTGCCGGCATTTCCTTGACAGTACATACCACTCATCACCCGCGAGTGGCTGTCAATGGCCTTTATGGTGTATGAGAGTAGTGGATCGGATATGGGTTATTTTTGGACAACCTCTGTCCATAAAAGGCTTCTCGCGACTAATCGCGTGCGGTACCATTTTTCCATTTTATTTTTCTTTTAAAAGGTAATTAATTAAATATAATTGCTACTTCACTTATGTGGTGATAAGGGAGAGCTTGCTCCAATTTATACGAAAATGTGGAATATGAGGTCGCCAGAAATGGAAAGAACAATCTGGGCACTGGGAGTCTACCATCGGGACTATACAGTTCTAAGAACTCCATATATGCGCCAATGGTGGATAATTTCATTCTTACCTTCGGAGCAGGCGCTTACTTTCCTCCCATTCCATATATAAAATAATATCTTCATATCTATATATTTATATATATATATAATATATATTTAATATATATTATTAATACTATATATATATATATATATATATATATATATCATCTATATAAGTATATATATAATATTATATATATTAATTATATTTTAATATATATATATATACTTTTATATATATCCGTGCACATTGTGGCGCCGGTGGGCGGTTTGGCCGACGATGAGCCGTTTCGGTGCGGCGGTGCAGTGCGGTGTGCGCAGTGAGTTTGCTCTTCGCTGTGGAGGGCTCTCGGTGCGGTGCGGCGCGGTGCGGCGCGGTGCGGTGCGGTGCGGTGCGGTGCGGTGCGCATTGCAAAAGAGGCGATGCGGTGTGGTGCGGTGTGGTAAGATGACGCGGTGCGGTGCTGGTGCGCGACCTTCCGCTGTGGAGCGGTGCGGTGCGCTAAAATCCGGTGCTCGGCCAACACTACTTTCAACATTTATTTTACACACTCTTCACCATCGTCATACATACTTTTGATTCCATTCAGAAGCCTACCACCCATACCATATAATTACTAACACCTGACATAGAGCATCCTTATTAATCCTATTTATCGTCTGTTGCCAATCCATAAAATCTAAATACAATTTATTCTTCATCTCTCTCATTTTCTCCCTCATTTGTTTCAATGTAAAGATTTTATCCACATATCCTCTACCACTTCTACC
>JABUQX010099367.1:2500-37749 GCA_015478945.1 Trachelipus rathkii
AATAATTATAGAAGATTTCAAACTTCAGGAATAATACTATATATGGAAGACAAATATTCATATATGAAAGGAAAGAAAAAAAAAATGGCATGGACTTTTCCAGCTGTTTATACTCTATCATCTTATTAGCTTTATTGTTTGTTTTCAAACACTGATTGGCTACTTTCATGCACACTGTGCTTTCCAGTTGGGAACCCCCTCAGGCACCTTTGACAGTTCTGAAACTATCAAAATCGGAATCTACGCCATTAAAACATTTAAAGACATCATTTGACTCGTATGATTGGAACCGTAATTCCATTCTTTCTCCGGCTCATTTGCTCTGGCAATCAACTTAAGATCAGTACTCTAATTCATTTATTCTCTTCTATGAGCTTACCAAATTTCACCCCCTTGCTACTGCCATAACGAAGGTTCTGGGAATCAGCGCCTCCTACCGGTGTCCGCAGAGATATGTAACCTCGTCTACTACGAGGTTATCCCATAAGATAGTGGAGTACCAAGTTTGAACGGGATAGCTCAACTAGAACACCCTTAAAAACGCTAAAGTATGCCACGATTGTCATGGCTTTAAAATAGTTAAAAATCTGGTGAATCAAAGAATTTGTCACTATATAGTTAATATATATATATATATATAATATATATATATATATATATATATATATATATATATATATATATAATATATATTTTATATAATATATATATTTATTGGATATATATATATATAGATATAAATATATATAATATATATACTATATCTATTACGTTATATTCTAAATATATAATATATATATATTAAAGAATATTAAGATCTCTTCACAAACCTCAAATATGTTTTCTTCATTTCTATTAATATATTCTTAGTTTGCATTAATTTTTATTTTTATTATTCTTATAAAATTAAAATTAAGAGCTCAAGCTATCGAAAAATTATGACAGTTTAAATAATTTCGTGCCGATTCAGGCAACCTCACCTCCCCCCCCTCTCCGCCGACGGCCTTGGCCCTCATAAAACAATTCCACATATTTTCAAAAAATCATTTTCATTGCAAACAATTTTATAAAATTTGTTTTATTTGATTTATAGCTCATGCGCTGGTCTTTGTTTTAATTGGAATTTTAGTTCAATGGTGAGTTGCCATAATTTTAACAAACGGTTCTCTGCTTTGTCATAAGAGTTATCTGCCTGGTCGCTTTCCTGTTTAATCCAATAGGAAAAGAGAGATAACTAGAGGTTCGCCAAACCAGGTCCAGGAGCTCAACAATGATTAAGTTTACAGTTGAACAATCAAGAGAGTTTCATGCTGTGTGAATTCAACTTTTAGCAAATGAACAATTTTCCCTTTATTAAATATACATTTACAGTATTTAAAATCTTTATTATTTTTGGCTCCTCATTGTTCAAATGTTTTCAGCCATTTGTAATATCATCCTTAATTAGAGAACCATTGAGCATGCCTTTTCCTAATCAATATTTCTCTGATTGATTAGTTATTATTACTATAAAGTCAGCTAATTGGGTGTTAATACAAAACTTTAGTAAAGGACATCTTTTCCAGATACGGTCTACAACCCAGGGTTGTGGAGTCGGAGTCGGAAATTTTTGAACCGGACTAAAACGAACTCTGCCTTGTTCAAGCGCAGCCATAAGGACTTTCGCCTGGCCAACGCAGCCCATAATAGTTTTTTCTCGTTTTTTCCATAACAGTTTCCCTGCCAACGCAAACATAGGAAGGGGCCCATCCAAAAATAAACATTACAAAGTTGTAATTATACAAGTAAACTCTAAGAAATTATTTTCCAATATATTTTGTTTAATTTTTATGTCATTTAATAAAATCCTTTCTCTATAAACTATACTCAATTATGATATTAATTAAAAAAAGAAAAAAAAAGAAAACTTGCATTTAATATTGATTTTAATTTACCTTCAATCAAACATTATTTTATATAATTTATACATACATATATATACTATGTATATATTTATATATGTATTTACGATAAATAAAATAAATTTAAAAATATATAATATATATATAAATTATAATATATATTATATATATATAATAGTATATATATATAGCAGGATATATATATATATAAGCAACTGCTTAACATATATGAAGGATTTATATTTAAATAAATTGTGGAATCTGTAGTTTGTTCTGAATAAATAATTGCTAAATTTTTAATGAATATTTATATATTGATTATTATTACTATTATCATTATGAATTAATTATTATTATTATGTTATTATTATATATTATTATTATTATTTACTATTATATTATATTATTACTTCATTATTATGATTCATTCTATTTACTATATTAATTATTATTTATTATATTATATTATTATTATGATAGAAAAGATAAATTGTAAGAAGAGAATGAAATCGAAAACTGAGAGATAATGAATAAGAGAAAGAAGATAAAAATATGATAAAGTATGATTAAATAATGATATTAGAAAAAATAGTAGAAAATATATAGTAGAAAGATGAAGGAGAATAGTATGATACAATGAGATATTAAGAAATTGAAGATGAAAAGTTCATTTCTTGCGAAACAAATTGTCGAAAAGAAATGAGGATGAGAAAAAGACGAAGAAAATAGAAGTTAAACATTAAAAAATGGATTAAAAGAACAACTAAATATAGATTTTCATAATATGATATATTATGTAATAATAAAATGAATGTAAATTATATATTATTATAATTATAAGATTATATTATTATTATTTTAACAAATTATAAGAAAGATATAATATAAGTTATAAATATTATTTATTATATGTGAAATATATATAAAAATATATATATATATATATATAATATATATTATATATATAAATTATATTATATATATATATAATATATATACTATACATAATATATCATTAATTAATATAATTATAATATTATATTACATATGTATATATATATATAAAGACTATAATTACATTATAATATTTATATATATTTAATTTATAATTATATATATAATTATAATTATATTATTAGAATATTATATAATTATATTATTGGAAAAGTTTGCTACTTAGCACATACTAAACTTTTTATGAATTCTCCACGCCCTCGCCCTAATTTCATGTGTATGAGAAAATGAAATCTGAAAATAGAATGCATGTAACACCAACATTTATCTACCCCGACTCATAGATTTCGTAAAAATATTCAAATTTAATAGAAAAATTTAATGCATGTGTAAGTTTTTTATAAAACTAGATTTGACATGTTTAATAAAATGATTTTTTTTTTTTCAAATTGCCTCCGCTTATGCTGGAAAGGTCAGGCAAGTAACGTGTATTTGTGGAAAGGAAAAGCTCGCCTATATATTTATATATTATTATATATTATATATATATATATATAATATATATATAATACATATTAAACTTATATATATTATTATATATAATAATATTAAATATATTATTATAAAATATATAATGATAATTAATATAATATAATATATAATTAACAGATAATATAATATATGAAAATAATAATGATTAAGAATGTTTTATGAAGGAGAGGGAGAGATGGAGAGAGAAGAAGAGAGAGAGAGAAGAGATCTAGGCGGGGTTTTGAGATTTAAAAAGAAGGAAGAGAGAGAGATTGTTCGCACAACTTGATGTGTGATTGAAGAGAGAATTAGAATCCAGATTTGAACGATCTAACTGATTTGCAATAAGTGAGTGATGGGAGGAAGAGGAGAGAAGGAGAGAGATGATGAAGATAAACTGCGAAAGATCGAACACATAAGCAAACAAAAAGAACGGCAATTCGGAGTTGAACTCTGACATAGTATCCAGAAAGGGTCAACCGGAAGAAGAGAAGGATGAGAGGCGAGCTAAGGACTATAATCCTCAAAAAGAATAATGAAATGAATAAAATGAATAATAAAGAATCTAGATCAAAATATGATAAATTATCAAAAGAAAGTTAAAATGAAAATAAAATAGAGAATGCAATCTAACTGAAATAATTCGCTGAACATACAGTCCGCTTGCTATGAAATAAAGGCAAGATTGAAGCGTAAGATCAATTCAATGAAGTTCTATGAAAAGGCCTAATCAAGACAATTGACATAGGAAAAAGGTTAGAAATATACACAAGTAATAGATTAAACGAAGTGAGTATGTCAAGCTAGTTAGGTTAAGAAAAAGAGTATGTAAGAAGAAGAAGAGAAGGTTATATATTTGAACAATAAGAGAAGAAGGATATTTAGACGTTCCACTTAACGAAAGTAAAGTTATGGAAGACTATAGAATAGTATAGAAGATGGCAATTCAGTACTAGCCACACGTAAGAATGATACTTCCTTCCCGTTAAAGTCACATAAGATTATTCCCCTGCAGAACATGTAGGGTGTACTGTGGTACTTGTCTATGTTTGACATCCCTACTAGGCTGACTGTGTGCTGACTGGCTGACTTGCCTCTGGACAGCAGGATCCAGGCTGTTCAGTGAAACATTTTAGTTATTCGCTGGCGTTCGTATTGTTTGTTCATGGTACTAACATCCACCTACTAACCCCTATATTAACCTACTCTCTCTCAACAGCCGCCACGACCAACCATACCACAATAATGTGCTGCTGTTCTGTGTATGGTGTGTGGGTGGGTATGAGAGAGATTAGGTTGAGGTTGAGATGTTATGTAGAAGATTATGTTAAGTTAAGTCACAGTTACAGTATCTACAACTAAAAAATAAGGTGCGATCATCATTTCTGTGCAAAAAGACTAAGGTACTAGGAATTTGCCTAACTCTATTATATTAAAGAACCATAGTCTATTATGCCAATATTATTTGTATTAGAATTATACGAATCGTCATAAACAGAATATGAGGGTATATGGTGATGGAAGTTAAAACGGTTTATATCATTAATCTGATTTATTCAAATCATATCGTCGTTATTTGCGGAAGAGTTTTTATTGATATAGGTTACTACTCCGTAAATGAGTTAATATCTAAGATTGTTGTATAAAATATTTATTTAATGATTTCATAATCATTAGTTATTCTATAATTTTATCTTATTAAATACTTAACATATTTAGCTATATTCACAATCACAAAAAAATCCTGCCTTCCTATTAATTTATGATTTTATTTTTAAACTTTAAAATTGTACATTTTTTAAATTGTATATTTTATTATAAAGTTAATATCGTTATAACCCTCTTTCTATGTTATTTTAAGCCATCATTTGTATTAAAGCAATAATATGACTAAAACTTCCTGAACTGATTTGCGGTCTATCGTGAGCATTGGAGTTTTTCTATCTGCTCCTATTGTATTCTACTCTCCCATATACATATATTTTTTTTCCATATTTCTCTGTGTTTTTTAGTTAACTAATATTTTACTTTATTGGTTATTGTTCAGGTTTCATTTTTATTATACATTATTATTAATTATAAAATTCTTTTTTATTTAATATATTATTATACTTATTATTATATTTATTTAATTAATTATATATTATATTAATTATATAATTATTAATCTAATAATTTAATTATTATTTATTATATAATTTAATTATATATATAATTATATTATATAATTAAATAGATATAAATTAATTATTATATTATAAATTAATTATAATTATTATATATAAATTTATTATATAATTATTATTATAAAATTATTATATATATTATTAGTTATAAATTACTTATGGAAAATGTATAATTATGAACATATACATATTCTATATATAATAGTAGAGGCACTTATAACATCACTATCCCAGACTTATGATATCTTAGTCTCTACGTAAAGTTTTATTTTCTTAAATAGTGTCCCTACAAAATAATAGCTATTATATATTAAATACATTATATAAATATAAATCTTAAATTATTGAATCTAAATTTAAAACAAAAAAAATAGAAAGCTTTAAAAATAATTAAATCAAATTAAAAAAAATAATTCAATAACGGTGATCTCAGCCATTTGGACTTTTGAAAAAGTTGTTTAATTTCGCTAGGTCTCATAATTCAAACACCTGAATATCATATATTTTTTTTATTGTAAAAATTTTCTCTCCTCCAAGTGTCTCTCCTATTCGTTTTGATTTTGGCTAAATGTTAGATTATTATGTAATACGCTCAATTTAATTATATAATCAATTGGAAATAAATATATATAATAGCTACATATTAGGAAATTATCGCCTATAATTAACTTATAAACTATTTTTATACTTAATCTTCGGCTAAATTTTTATAGTAAATGAATTACAATTGTGTATAAGTGGTTTTATCATTTGTTTAAGGATTGGATTTATTAATGATACAATATATGTACTACTATGTTAATCTTCATAAAACTGATTGATAATATTATTTAATAAATATATAATATTATTATATATATTATTCTTATTTATTTATTTCAAAATATATTGGCCACTAGTGATAGTGCATTTGAATATGAATTATGTAGGACATACATGGTTTTAAGTTATGAGTGTGGAAAGAAATAATAAAGAAGTCTATATTCTCATTATATTATTTATTTATTATTTACTATTATTATTATTTAATTTTATAAATTATTATTATAAATTAATTACTATTAATTCATAATTAAATTTTTCATATGTATTATGTATATATATTTATTTATTAATTATTTAATAATTATTATTATTAATTAATTAATTATTATTTTATTAATTATTATATATATTATTATCTATATTATTAATTATATTTATTCTATATTATTTCTTTAATTATTATATTATTCTTATTATTCTTATGATTATTCTTATTATTCTTAGTCTATTATATATTAATCTTTATATTTATTATATTCTTATATTTAATTTATTAAATTATATAATTATTCTAAATAATATATTATCTATTAATTATATATAATAGGTTTCTTAATTTTTGTGAGACGCGTCGAAGGGAGTGTTAGTTATGTTTTATTATTATTATTATTAATTGTAAGGAGTAAGATTTATCGTGGGTACACGAAAGTTAGGATAAGTAGAAGACTCTAGCTCAAAGGATCGATAGAGAGAGCACACGATCTTGGTATCGATAGAGATGCGATAGATCGGATATTAATTTTATATGATAGAAGTAGTATTGTTCTAAAATAAGAGCTTTTAAGAAAGCATTTGGATCGCCCCAATTAACGTGAAAAGTAGTAACTCCAGCGTGTTTTCAACAATTAGAGATATTAACTGATAAAATACTATGGCCTATAGCAACTGCTAACTTAGTGCAAGTAGGGACCAGGCTAGTTCAAGTACTATATATATATAATATATATATATATATATATATATAATATATATATATATATATTTATATTATATATATAGGAACTAGATAGAGCAGCTTGATTAAATAGATAAAATATGTTCTATTACTATAAAATATTCACAAAATAAACAAGAAAAATGAATTACCTTTACAACATCACAATTAATTTAATATAATATGCATAGGTACATTATTATATATAAATAAATATATAAAAATAATTAATTATACAATATATAAATATCATATATATATATATAGATAGTATATATATTTTAATATATAATATATATTCATATAATATAATTTATAGTTATAATATATATTAATATTTAATTTAATATAAATAGTATAATATATATAATAATAAAGTGATATATATATATATATTTATATATTAATATAGTAGTAAGTAGTTAATCAGCGTAATAATAATATATTATATATATATTAAATTATATGTGTATATTAATATGTATATATATATAGGTATATTTATATTAATGTAAATAATAGATTATATACTATAATATATAATTAATAAATAAGATAGTGATGAGTATATATATATATGATGATATATATTTAATATATTATTAATATAATTTATATTATAAATATAGACTTAATACATATATTTATATAATTCTTATGTAATGTAGTAGATATTTATATATTTGTATTGAATATATTATATATATATGTATTATACTCAGTTTATATATAATATATATATTATATATATAATGTTAATATTATATTAGTATAATATATATATTAATTATAATTATAAGTACATAATATATTAATATTAATAGATATAATTATATATATATATATATATTATATATATTATATACTATAGTAGTAGTATAATTATATTAAGTAATATATTATCATAATTATTTAGTAATACTAGTCAAGATAAATATATATAATAGATATATACATATAATACTTATATTTATATACGTTTATATATATAATAATTATATATACTATATTATTAATATATATATAAATATTATAATATAAATATATATATTTATATATATATAATCTTACATAATATATATAGTATATCTAAATATTTAATAGATTAATATTAATATATATATAATATAATCGATATTAGTATGAGATGTAGATGATGATGAATGTGAGTATTAATAGTTAACAAGGGCTATACTAGGTATAGTGAGTGGGAGTGGTATTATTCATAATAAAATCTAGACCATAATTATTTATAGCGATCTTTGACGCATTGTAATAATTTAAAATTTACGGAATAAAATAATAAGTATAGTTATATATATTATTATATATATATATTAGTATCTAATGTTATATAATATATAATATATATATAAAAATATAGTATTATTAATATTATATATATATAATATATTATATAATATATCTTATTATATATAATTAGTAAAAAGATATAGTATATTATATATATATTATAGTGGTTATTATATATATATATATATTATAGGTATTAATATATATATATATACGATTATCTATAAAATATAATATATTATATATATTTCAAAATTAATATTCTCGACATAACACTATATAATTTATATTTATAATATGCTTGTTAGTTAAGTAATCAATTATATTAACGTACGGCGTATGTGTGTGTGAGTATATAATACGATATATATATAGTAGTCCTAGTGATATATATGGTGAGTATATATATATATATACCTATAATATATAATATATAAGTATATGATAGTATATATATATATATAATATATATATAATATTTACAAGATAATAACAACAACTGATTCGAACGAACTATTAAAAGAATGAGCATGATAAATAAAATATATATAATTAAATATTTAGTATAATGTAAAAAAATTTAAGAAAAGTCAATATGTGAGCTAGAAAGTAAGTACGAAAGATCTGTATTATACAAAACAGTTCCATACATATTAAGCCATTCTTGATCTAGGGGTACTCACAGTCTATCACCGCACAACTACCTTAGCTGTAAGGCCAGCAGTGTATGAATGTATGCGCTATGAGTGCTGAGACGTTGAGACAAGACTACCGTCCAATTCAATAGTGCATTTACTATCATCTTGAGACAAGCGTCTGTGTACCGTTATCTAAATAAAATAAAAATTAATTTCAAAAGACCATATTATAATCAGAGAAAAAAACAAGCTATAAAATTATTGGAAATCTCAACTGACAATTAAATATAAAAATATAGATAAAATATAATACTGCTATAAAATTTAAAATACACTATAAAATAAATTAAATAATATTGATTTTGAAATAGAATATGGGCGTGAGATAGACAGGCTCAATTGACAGTTTATCAATCATAAATCGAAGCTAGTGCGGCTATACTCATTCATTATCAGGTGAGTTATGAGTCGATAGAATCTAAATAAGTTTGCCATCTAATATTATATGGATTTATTGGATAGTATTTATCTTTTATTATTTTACTATCATTAAGATGAAGTATATTGTCGGAATGCAAAATCAATAGAACGATATGATAAGTGATGTGTTCGGTGGGTTTAGTCTATGCGTAAGGAAGTACCTGAGCTCTGCGGGACGACGAGAGCGTGAGCGGTTCGGTCCCCCCCTCCTGTCTTCCGTCAGTAGCCTGTAATTCTTGTAACCTCATCATCAAGTATACGTTATAATAAAGTCTAATATCTGAAAATATAGAGTTAAATAATATTTCTTCTTCAATTATCTGGAAGAAATTATTTTACATCAATATATATTTTTATCTGACATGATATTTTGGCATTACTTTCTCCTCCTGTAAATAGACCCCCGAGATGCTGCAGCTCTCTCACCTAACTTCACTGTGTGTATTTCTCATTTCTAAAATTTAATAATCAAGAGAACCAAATTAGCACTAATAACAATAACTGTAGACTAGACTAATATTTTTACAGAGTTGAGAAATAAAATAAGATAAATAGTTAGAGATAAAATTAACATTTATGTCTCTATATGAATGGAGCAATATATTCTCACGCAAACAAACCAACGGCTTGTGAAAATCATCCGCTTGTGAAAAGTAGGACTTTTTTGTTGTTTATTTTTCTTCTATTAATTTTATATATTATTATATTTTTATTTTTCTCGCCGTGTTACTAGAATGGAAATCTAATTTTATTTGATATTTCATAACTATATACGTTATATTATCAGTTCTGCGTGTACCTTACACAGGGGCTAGCATGTTGGTTGTGATAGCTTAATATAAAAGATAATGATAAATTGTTTGTGTATTGCAATTATTATTCTCTAGAATAAAAATGTTGAGAATAAAATGAAAATTGGTAATACTATAGTATAAGTATGTATATGATAGATTTATAATGTATATCAGCAGAGAGGTTTATTATATAATATAATATATAAGTAATTAATTAATTATATTTATATATAATAATATATATATATTAATACTAATAATTATTAATATATATATATAATAATATATTAATATAAATATTAAATAGAAGAGGAGAGCCGCGCAAAATATTTATTTCTTATTCCGCACTCTAAATAATCATATTTTATATATAATAATATACTACCATAGAAAATATCCTTAGCTCGGCTAACTTACAATTTATTTATGATAATAGTACCCTCGTCCGGCTCGAGTAGCTTCGGTGAGTTACCTGTAAGATGATTAAATTTACTACTATCTCTAATTTACGACTATATGAATATATCTTATTCTTATCTACTCAAATCTTATTTTATCTATTTATTTATCGTTGCGTTTAGAGTTCTACAGCTATGCACATGATAAGATTTAAGATCTTAGTTTGACTACACTTAAACTTTTAAATGAGACCAGAATTCAAAGACTTGTATAACTATTGTTATCGACGTAAAAGATATAAAGAATCTTCTATTTAATCTATAGGAGAAATACTAGCGAGACTAAAAGAATAGTATCATTACATATATAAATAATTAGAAGAAGTAAATGGTAGTTATTAGGTAAGATTAAGATGTAGAGGGTTAAAAGGTATAGTAGTAGTAGTATAATGAGTATAGAGAATTATAGAATGATAAATAGCTACATTTAGATGTTGTTGATGTCTATAGGTGAAATTAAAGACGGGAAATCTTGAAGAAGTGAAGTTATGTCTGTATTTTCACGTTGAAGTTGAGCGGGAAGAGATGGTACTTCCTCAGAGGTTATTTTCAACGGAGCTAGAAGAGTAGTATAAGTATCTTGAAATGTTCTTTGTCCACAGTCAATTAGGAGAACAGAATTGTGTAGAGCATTACAGTAAGGATGCTGATGGCCTCTGTGTTAACTTAAGGAAACCTTGTATTCAAGTAAGGAAATTAAATTATAATAATTTTATTAGTAGTATTATTAGTATTATTTATTCGTAACATATACTTTTAGGGTAGAATTATAAAGGCTAAGGCACGGAGAGGGCGAGCATATTGTTGGTGGTATATATATAATATACTGTTGCACAGAGCAGTCGAAAGAGTTGATGAATAGGGTAATCTGTGAATGATTAATCATTATTATAGTAAAAGAGAACTATAGAAAATGTAAGGTAGAGCATCATAAATAAAATAATTAGTATGAGAATGATAGACTCTATATGTGATGGGTAATTGATAATAGTGATAAAGGTATATATAAAAGATATAAGATGTTGAAAGGATGTTCTGGAAAGCGCTAATATAAATTTATGTTATAGAGAGTATAAAGGTCAATTTACATTTACTAGTGAAGTAAGGAAGAAATGTATGTAAGTAAATTAACTAATTAATTCTATTCAGATTCTACATAAGAGACTCCTTTACACGATTCAGATACTCGAGTAGAAGATAAAGCTAAAAATGAGGTTGGAGTGATACAATATGATTGATTATTGCGATTGAATGAAAACCGCAGTTATAACAGGCCATCGTATTATTTATTCGTGGGAATATTTGCGAAGAGTCTCTAATCACTTGGTATGTGATACTGATCTTGGTAATTACTATATAGTGCCCATACTTGCCGATACCTCTTACTATTTTAGGTGAGAAGTTTAATTTAATTGTAAAAAGTCACAGAACTTTTCTAGAACTGCACAAAACGAGGAAGTTATCGTATAAATCATATTCAAGTTGATTACTGTAATTGACATAAGTAATGGTATTAGTATTATCAAACGCCATCGTGCACATATTCCTCCACAACAAAATGCTGACATTAACTACACATTCTCGTATTCTCTCTCAAATCGTAGTATGAGACCAGAAATTTAAAAGCACTGTATCCACACAGTGCCAACAGCGAAACATATCTACGCTCTGTGTTAAGAAGTGCGCGTTATATATTGTCGTATAGAATGATATATTCTTCTAGTTTATCTAATAAAAAATACTTAATTATAATTATACAAATTAATACCTAATTTAGCAAAATAATCGATAAAACTCCAATACACATATAGATTATATAATTTATTAATTAATATTTATATATAACTTAATAACCACATATGATTAATTTAATTTTATTATTATTATTTATTTATTCCAAAACCATCAAGTTAGTAATCTCCGGAAAGTAAGTATGAATATTCATAAATGTATTTATGTTAAAGCAAGTACGTCGTTTATGCGCAACAAATTCGTCCTAATATAAACTGTATATGTGAAGCAATGTTATCTAAGCAGTACTTATAAGCACATGAATAATTGAAATTCATATTATATATCTTATTATTTTATCTTATCTTGTGTATATCTCTATTATTATTACACACAACAAATGCTATCAAATGAAAATAACTTTATTATAATAAAATGAAGTATATATACCCAGAAAACCATAAAAAATTATATAAAATAACCGTTTTCCTGATGGTACATATTTAGGGCTTTAAATACTAAAAACGTTAATGAAAATAGTAGTACTTCGAGTGAGTACGTTAAAAACGCATATATTTAGTATCAAACAGTCGCAAAATATCGAGTAAATATAAATTGCACTCACTCTAAAACGGTATAAATGGAATTTATCACTACTATGAAATTTCTGTAAAGTATTACATTTTCCTATATATACTTGTCACGTAATTTAAATAGACATCGTTTCTATTCCAAAAAAAATTAAACTAATAACTAAATATATAAGATTTTATTAGTACATAATATATCCAAGCGCGTATGCATCCGAGAAACTAGAGTGAGTCATAAAAATGATTCCATAAAATTAAATTAAAATTTATTTTAATTCTAATTTCTTCAAAGAACGAAAAACTTCCCGTAATGTACTTTGGGGATACACCTCAAGATATTTTTACAAAGAGCACATAAAAATTAGCTATTTTATTATTATTATTTTTCTGTTATTATTTCCAAAACGGTGACCTAGCTAAGATTAACTGAACGAAAAACTTTAATCACTTTGGGGATACACCTCAAGATATTATCTTCATTATGAAAATCGAGATAGCAATTTCATACACTATCTATATAATGCCATAAATCAATTTATCAATGGTGTCATAAGGCAGATTTTGACCGAGTTTTCAGAAGAATCAAATATTTGCAATTCAAACGAGTAAACTATTACCTAAAAAGAAAGTTTAAATAAAATAAAGAGAAAAAGTTCCAGAATTTATTTCCAACGAGGATTGCAAACCAAAACCTAAAAGCATATTAAAAAGAAAATCAACAGAAAACGAATTAAAATATATCAAAATAGATGAGAGCTCTAAATAATCAAAGGCAATTATTTATCAAAATGATTCAAGGTGGCAATATTTATTTAATGGGCAGAAAAACACAGTTTATATTATAGATTAATATATATAATAATTGTTATAAATATTATACTGTATAAAACTTACTATATTATATTATTAATATATTTAATACACCTATTACTATTAATAGAGAGAAATAATTAAAATAGATATTAATAATTATATTATACACAGACTATAATATGTTAAAGATATTAATAATAATATAATATATATTATTATATATATATATATATTAGTAAATATATATATTATATATATATATATAATATATAAATAGTAAGCAATAATAATAATACTATAATATTAAATATATATATAATATACATTATTATATATATAATATATATATAGTATAAGTTATGATATTAATTATGAGCTAATATAGCTATTACTTAATAAAACTTATATATAATATATCATATAAGTTATAAATATTAATATATATACTATATAATATATTATAATATAATATATATTAATATTATATATTAATTTATTAATAAAGTAAATATACTATTATATACTTATACATATATAATTAATAATATATATATCAATATATATATATATATTAATAGATATATATATTATAATATATATATTAATATATAATATTATAATATATATACTATATAATTATATATATAGTTAAACAATATTATATATATATATAATATAATATACAGTAATAATATTTATATTGACGAATATAATATATAATATAATATTATATTATATGTAATATTATACATATATTTATAATATTAATATAATATATAATAATAAATTATAATTGTTCATACTATCAATGTATATTAACCTTTAAGTAGTAACAAAACCTCAGTTTATATATATATTATATTTATAGTTAAATATATTATGTTATTAGTATATAATATATGATATAATAATAATTAATAAGAGTATTATATATATATATATATAATATAGTAATATATATTATTGGGTATATATTAATTTATTATTGTGTCCTAAACTGAATCATTATATATATAATATATGTGAAGATACTTAGTTCTAAGTAACAGTTGAATTATAGAAAAAGTATTTATTTTCAAATTTGCTAGAGTACATATTTTTTATTTTGATATTTGTTAAATATTTTTCAACAGTTTTCATTTATATTAAGAAAGTTACTACAATAGCATATTAGAATTCACTATTAAACGGTATATATCTTTTTACTTTCTATGCGTCAGAATATTTATATAACTAAGTTATATTTCAGATTTAGTCTAATGATTTATATATTATAGTACTAGTGTGAGTCACCCATAAAACTTTATTAACTTCTGCGGTACGCACTTTACATACAAATAGAAAAATTTTGTAGTTCAAAACTTTGATTATTATAGATTCAAAAATATTGACGCTAGAAGCATAAAAGCTACCACTATTCTTATTAAAGAAAGTTTACATAAGAACCCCAAAATAGCAAAATCATTGATATTCACTCTAATACTTGGTGGAACCTCTTTTCCTTGCACTCTCTCTCAACCTGTTTGGAATATTTAAAGCCAGTTTTTGGAGGGGTTGTATTGGCAATGTGTTACAAACATCTCTGATGGCAGATTCCAGCTTTGGCAGTATAAGGGTTTCCATGTTCTTTACAGACCTCTTCATAAAGAACCCGAGGTTCTCTATAGGTTTATATCAGGACTTTGACCTAGCCAATCATGAAAATATGGTACACCAACATCTTTATGCCATGTCTGAACACTTTTAGCTGTATGACAAAAAGCACTATCATGCACGAAAAAGGATGTTGCACTTTTCCCAAAGGATGGCCCCAGTGCATCATTCAGCAAGCTCATAATAGCATAATGGCAGTCTGGTTCATAGTTTTATTTTTAGGAAGATAACCAATTATCCTACACCATTATAGCTAAAGGAACCCAACACCATAACAAAAGTAGGTTGTTTTTTACATTGCACATGTGAATTGAGGGAATGTGGGATCAGTACACTCAATGTAGCCACTGCCCTGTCACAAAGAAAGTGGTCATCAGTTCACAGCACCTTTTTCCAGTCATTAACAGTCTAATCAATTATTATAATATTTTTTTATATACAACCAATTACTTGTTTCTTGCTATTCCCCTTTATAATATATATATATATAAATATAAATATATATATATAATATTATATTTATAATATTATATATACTATATATATACTATCTACTATATATATATTAAGATATAAGATATAATGAATGGTGAAAGAAATCCTAATACATAACAGCGTTATATATATAATAAGTAAATGACGACTTCAGTCTATATTTAGTATATAAACCATAGTATATACTGAATCAAACTACGTAATATATATTATCAATAATATAGCGTCTAATATATATACTATGATAATCCGAGCTCTTAATAATACTAGAGTTATATTTTATATATTCAGATATTCTTATATATATACATATATAAATTATTATATATATATATATACACCATATATCGTATTATCTAATATACGTAACACTTCCATTGTACTCAGATGAAATATTCACTACTAATAATCTTTTAATAGACACAGACACTTACTACAACCTATCTACACATAATACAGTAATTACCCATATATAATGATTATAACGACTATTCATATATTATAATATATCAAATTTACCAGATTTCCCCTTCTGATCTCAATCGCGATATACACAAAATATACACTATTTTTGCTTTAAGCAGCATTTTAGCACACTATTAGGCATCATTCGCCCCGATTCGGCTTATTCAACCTTGAAGACTACTACCTTAGGAACACACTCATGGTGGATTAAGTTGTTAATATATATATATATCATATACTCATACTAAATATATAATAATCATATATATATGTACTAATAATATACTATCATATAACTAACTCACTTAATAGTCAGATCTCACTATAGTGAATCTAACACAGTCTATATATATATATATATATATACAGCGCCATTGTTTCCATATAATATAACTACACTGCGGTATACATCTACATATATATAATTATATATATACTATATAATCAATATCATGATAATATCGAACTTATGACTAAACGCTATACTATATATAATATATTACCTATATAAATATAAATAACTACATATTTATAAATTATCTAGTAAAAAACCCTGTAAAATTTCAACTGAGAAAAATAGCGAACGACAGAGATAAGCGCCACGTTTAGAGACCGTATCTTTTTCATTTTTGCAAAATTTTATTCGTTCGGCTTTTGACGGAAAAGTGAGCAGAAAGTTTTTGTACCCGTAATTTCGTATCTTTTGCTGCGTAGAGCAAAGGTTATGACATAGCCTGGCCGGTGCCGGCGCAATATTATCAATTATAAAATTATATTGAAATAAAATGAAGATCTATAGGAGGCTAGTAGCTTAAAAGAATTTACTCTTAATTCAATTAGAAGGAAAAGTTTTAAAAAATGAAATTTTATTATTATAAGTTCGTTATATACTAAAGTATTTGCTTTTCTTTAAATTTATTTTATAAATCAGTTTTTATTTTTTTTCACTTTCAATAAACTTAGAAATTATAACTAACTTTGAGAAGTTATACACTTTAACCACTATCTAATTGCTATTCTATTAACAAAGACTCAAGTAATATTTCTAGAGATAAAGGGAGCCTACTCCTACACTAATACGAATACCTGCCGTATCCATATAAATTATCAACTCTCTGATATATATTATAAAAAATATAATAATATACTATAGAATATATTTATATCATTATTATATATCATAATAATATTATAATATATTAACTAATATTTATATCAAGTATATGAGAAGTATTTACAAATATAAAAAGTATATGTTAAATTAATATATTCATAATAAAAAAATAATAAAATAATAAAGATAACTTATTTGTATAATATATATACAATATAATAATAATATATAATACATATATAATATATAGTAGATATATAATATATACCGTATATAATAATATTTACTTATAAAATTTTTATTTTTATATTAATTCTCTAAATTTTACATTTTAAAAAGTATATATATCATATATATATATATCATAGATAGATTAGATAAATATATACATATATATATATATACATATATATATATATATATATATAATATATATATATATTAATCATATTAGTCATTATATATTATATAACTAACCGGCGGAACTTAGTACAAAGTGTCTCAAATTTATCAAAAATAGATCAAAAAAGCTTATCAAAAATAGAATATATATATACTATAAAAAAGTACTAGTAGACTAACTTCGCGATACATTCATTAATAATAAATAAATAAAATATAATATAAATATATATATATATCCATAATAAAACAAATATTGATATATATATATAATATATTGTTATTATATATATATATATATACTATATATACTAGAAATTACTAGTAAACTCATGCCATAATAAGGAAGGTATCTATGAGTACTATATCTAATATTTTAAAAAACTCTACAAACAAATACAGTATATATACTATATATATATATATATAATATATATATACTATATTATATATATATATAAATGGTATCGGTGCTGTGTGCTGTGTGTTGTGTGTGTTGTGTATGTGTATGTCACGATGTGGCTAATTATAGGATTATATATATATTACTATATATATATAGGAGTTTTATTAAACTGAAATGATAAAATATAGTTATATACTATATAATATAATTATATATCTTAATTTTAATAAATAGAATTTTAAATCATAACTTCTTTATATGTAATATATGGAATAAAAACTAGTATTAATAATAAATATATATATATATATATATAGGGTACGTATTAGTACATAATATAAATATCACATAAATATTTATATATTTGTCTCCTACCTGTTGTGGTTGTGTGTGCTGCTGTGTGTGATAGTTCTGATGGTTGTGGTTATATCACAAGGGCTACACTTGTATTTTACACTTGAGATCAATCTTACTCAGGCTCTCTATAATAACTAGATACAAATAAAAAACTAAAATAAGAAATAAATACTTTAACTTAAAATTATCATTAATAAATGACGAACATAATAGGTCTTCTAAAAACCGCAGTGCAAGTAAAAAAAAAGTTAACGTTACTAAAAATTTATATGTATTTTACTTATAGTGAAGTAATAGAAAGTGAAACCTTTGTCTATCTAACGATCTAAAGTAAAAAAAATCTTTTTTTTTCCAAGGATTAATGTTGCGTAAATATTGAGAATAATAGCCTCCAAAATTAATATCATTTATATCAGCAATTTTGCTATAGAATTTTAAACCGGAAATTATCAAATTATTCACGTCACCTTGACGGCAATTACACCAAACGTACAAACTAGGTAAAAGTTGTTGGCAATATTAGAAGTCAATCAAAAAAAAAGAAATTTTAAAAAATGCAAGCCAGAAAAAAGTTATGAAGTTTCCAAGTTTCATTTTAAGTAACTTATTTACAAAACAGATTGGTTCCTTTTTTTAAAAACTTTATAATAGGTTTGCCTCCGATTATACGATAATTATGTACAATTATGACTACTCAACAAGAGAATAACTTGTACTTTTCAAATTAATTTTTACACGCATTTAATGGGGGAATCCGTTGTAAAGCTGACTAAGGCGGGAGGGCACCGAAATAGAAGAAACATGTCCTGTGTGCCATGAAAATTCATTTACCGGTTAAAATCCAAAACAAAAAATACTTTGGAAATTTACTGAATGGAAGAATCGGAAAAAGTTGAATATAAAAAAATCCGAAAATTAACGCCCAATCTTATGCAGACATGCATGGGATAACTATATATATATGATAAATCCATATATATATATATATACCTACATAAATAATATATATTAATAAATATCACTTATATCTTATTATATATAATTATATAATGGGGAAGATCGTCAAGGGGGGGGGCAGCTGCCACCAGCGCTACCGAGAGTGCTTTTTATTTAATAAACTATGGAGTCCTACCAATACGAAAAAATTTTTTTTGATCAACCACGTTTCCTTTCCAGGGTGACCGTATAAGTTAACGTTTTACGAATATAACACACAGCATACAACAAATATATATATATAAAAGGCCGAATGGTTAAAAGTCATAAAAATATTAGGTAATATATATATTACTATATTAATATATATACTATATATATATATATCAATATATATATAGTATATATATAAATTAGAAAATTAGTATATATATATATAATATAAATATATAGGTATATACTATATATACTACTATATGAATTATGTGAATTCGGTACATAACTTATAATATTATATTAAAACTTTATATCTTGATGGTTGGAATAGCCCAGGAATACTAATATATATTACCCCTAAAATAAATAATAAAAGGGGGGATATATTACTATAACAATCATAAATATAAAATACAGGCTATTATTAATAAAGTAAAATCATATTTTAGATAAAAGTGTATATCCCCGAGCAGAAAGGCTAGTATTCGGACTATCATACGCGATTTTCTCAAACATTTCTCTTGCGATACTAGGCGATCTTTATCACTCATATTTATTATGCTCCATATATAAATTTGTTAGCATAAAGCGAAGATTAGTTGTCTGAAATATATATAGCTAGTGATCTACTGTTTTTATTAATGTATACAAATTGATTTATTGAATATTGAACCAATCATAGATCATCTCCAGGGTTTTGACAGCAGATTATTTTTCAATTCACTTAATATATAACCATATGTTTTAGGTTCAGAGTAGCATTGAACAATTATTAACTAAACGCTGAGTTCAAGATTAAACGATCAAAAGAGCCAACTTCCTAAAAAATACAAACACGCCGGATCAAAGCCTTAACGTGTAAAAAAGTTAATAGTTTCAATTTACTATCAAATCAAATGGATAATTTGGAGATTCTGCATTTGCTCAGAATAACTTTGTCACTTTAATCTATTAATAACAAAAATTATTGTGTCCCGGATTCTAACAATACATCATAGCTAATATTAAGGTAATCTTGCTTGTTAGACAAAATGGGGAATCTTGCTTGTCCATATGGAGTGCTTAACAAATAATACAGTCTTCTCACTCGAGAAATTAACCAATTTTACCATTACAACGATCACACCGCCGGCAGCATTATATCTAAAACGTTTTTGATAACCTCGATTGCGTGTCATAGCTAGTGACGCTTTATCTCCAGGCGGAAAATTTTATAATAACATAAGTTTGAGAACTTATCTTTCACACTAGACACGTACGTGAATTACTATAGGCTTCCCATATACCATATGTGGGCAAGAGGTTCGTAATTTAGCAGTCAAAGAAAGAAGGACGCAAGTAATCTTAACAAAAGTAAACTGAACATATATATCATATAAAACAGTATCCTAATAAATATAATAGCAATTATCAACAAGTATGAAATTCTAAATAATAGACTAGAATATTTCACATAAAGCTCGAATACATAAGATGAGCTGTAATAATAAAATTGATATCTACATTAAGTCATATACATAAAATAAGTACGGTAATTCACAAATAAGTCGATTCTAATAAAGAATACGATCAAAACAGTAATTCAAATATATATAACGATCAAAGCTGAATCAAGAGTACATCAAATAAGTATTACAAAAAGCGTATCAAAAACTCGATCATATAGAGTGTTTTCAGACAATGATCAATTATGGAAAAGAGCAATCGATACAGCGATAAAAAAATGCTATCTAGAAGTGAGTTAAAAAAAACGGTGCAAAAAACTCGATCAACTAGAGAGAGGGATCCAAAACCGAGATACAATAAGTCAACTGAAAGCGATATTCAAAAGCAAGAGGGATATCAATAGAACACGATTAAAACAGCGTCCTAATAACCTATCAATGCGCGATACTAAAATTGCGGATATCATAAAGAGATTCAAAAAGTGCGATCAAAAGCAGTATACAACGAGAGCGATACACCAAAGATCTCATAGACAAGGTCAGATAGGATAAAGCTACAACAAGATCAATAATAGTAGTGAAGAAAAGATTAAAAAGCTGTGTGTACTTAAGATAAGAGATTATCAGTCAAACGGGAATAGACAATGCTGATGCGTATAAAAGCGATCAAAAGTATGCGTCAAAAATACGATCATAAATGCGTCAAAAAGCGATCATAAAGCTTCATACATAGACGATCATAATAAGGGAATTCTATAATGAAAGGACAAAAAGAAGATACAGATTAACCTAAAGTAACAGAGATGCGGTGGATAAAGATAGTGCGATAACCAACAGGCAATAAGAGGCGTTATTTCATAAAAATTCTCTAGAGAATGATCAATGAATAAAGACAAAACGAGAATCAACTTTAGATGACACAAAATTACGCGATACATTAGTGAGCGATTGCAAAAGGCGATTACAAAATGTTAATTGGAGAGAGTTACTAACAACCGTCTGCGGTGAATCAAAAGTAGCATCTCCACGACTAAGAGACGAACATAGAACTGAATCAAACAACGGGATCAAGAACGTTCAAAGCAATCAAAAGACGATCAAAAAGCAGGACGACAAGTATTAGGAATGTTTCAATTTCGCTGTAAAATTAATTATATATACGAGGATTCAAGAAGTAAAAAGCGATCATAGAGTACTGCGGATTAGAGAGGTAACACTAATCGAGAAAACCATATATCTAAAATAAGACCAAGCTTCAATAAATCGATATATAAAATGAACATAAATTGATTAGAAAATACGATTCATATTAACAGGCGCGGTAATATGTAAAGAGATAAGAGGATACGATAGGAGAGCTTATTAAAAGCTGTGCATAGAATGTGCAGAGTCAGACACAAGAAAAATGCTGGATCATATAAACAAGCGATCACGCTAGACTGCGGAGAATTAGTACATGAGCTGGTCAAATGAAAACACTATTAGTAATGGTGTTGGTAAGAATAAAGATAAAAATATCTAATAGGATCATACATCGATAATATAAATTACGTAGTGCTAAACATATCGTTACTTGTAAAACAGATTCTATAAACCGAACGTGTGCATGGTAAAAGCGCATCTCATAGAACTGGCAGATGCAGAAAAAGACGAGTAGAGAATGAAACGATATCTTTGTATGTTGTGATGAACGGTAACTTAGAAAAGGAACTTGAGCGCAAACAAGAACACAAGAGATCTACTGATAAGGACGATAAACTGGGCATAAAACGCAGTCATATTAATTAAGGAATCAGAAAAGCTGAGAGAAAGAAGCAAGATAATCTAACAGAGGGCTTTACTAAAGCCATCCAAAGTGGCACGATCAACAACGAGCGGATTACGATATAAAAAATGAGATCAAATTATATGATTTATGTGAGATGATAAACATATAAACGATCAAATAGTATTACAAAATGTGATCCCAAGAGTACAAAAGCGATCAAAGGAGCGAATAGCATAAAATCGGGAGAATCATAAAGAAAAGCTGATAGGAATAGTGACACACAGATATAAAAGGCGATCTAAAGCACACTCGAGATCAAAAAGGACGATTGAAAAAACCGTATTCGAAGTGATATATAAAGTTGATTAACTGAAGCGATAAAGGAGATAAAAATAGCGATATACAAATGAGGCGATAGTTAAAAAGTATAGTCGAAAGACTATTGATACTGAACAAGAGAGGATATAAACAGGCGCAATAGAAGAGAATCGGCGACAAAGAAGCGATAAAAATGCGTATATCTCTCGAGACATTGTTTCAATTTGAAAAACGAACCTAGAAGAGAGTCTCATAAAGAAGCAGCATCAAACAGATTATAAAAGGGCGGCGGACATGAGCAGGATCAGACGGGGATGATATCAAAAACAATGACATATTTGACCGAAATCAAAAATGCGGCAAAATGAAGGGATTCATAATAGCATCAAAAAGAAGATTAAGCAGTATGGCGATCTAAATTAGCGGAGTCTATCGAAAACGTAGTCAAAGGCCTGTCAGGTGCTACGAGGATCAAATAGGGCTGATCATAAGAGACGGAAAGAAAGACGGGATGAGAAGATGTTGCATAGAGCGTAATTAAGATACGGAAGAAATAATATCGATCACAAAAAAAGCGGGATCATATATAAAGTGCTAAGTGATATATTTGGAAATCAAAAGGGCTATGAAAGAAGGATTCTAATATATCACCATTATATAAACATATCAAATGATCGATGTCAATGACGCACAAAATAAGCGATCCACAGAAAGTCGACTCGAAAAAAGAGTAATCATAAAGCGTATCGCAGAAAAGAGCATTAATAAAAGCAAAGTGAATTATATACTTAAATTAGTAGATCGAAGAAAGCCCGATCAAGAAACCGTTAAAGGAAAAGGAATACGGTTCCACTCGAGTCCCTATTGGAAATAGCGATGTCAAAAAGCGCTCATCGAGTATTAATTCTTAACGATGACCAAAACAAATTCAACTTAGCAGACTGTGTGTGCGGCTATTTGGTTAAATATGCAAGCAAATATATCGTCGAGTATATATGTAATGAAAGAAAAATCTGAAAAGATTGCTCCTCGACATTACTTTAATCGATATTCTACTTAGGTTCGAATTAAAGAGATGTCCTATAAAAGATCCACAAGAGCGTCTCAAAAAGGCGGATCAAAGAACGATCAAAAAGCGATTAAAGAAAGGACTATATACAGCTTGTACATCTCAGCTATAGTCACAAAGCGATCTAAGTGCGATAATATCAGTGTATGATAGATGCGAGATTTAAGATATGGATGTCATAGACGTCGCCAAAAGGATCAACAAGCGCATCATAGAGAAATAGATCTAAGATTATCAGCAAGGCTGTAGTGTCAAAAATAAAACCGTATCATAGCGATTCAACAAGAGATTACCGAGCACGAATCCATAAAGTCAGAGATATGTTAAAAAGACGAGACTCATCGCAAGAAAGCGACAAAACATTCGACTATAATTGTTCCGAGTGAAATTATGGTTCGCGGTCAAAAAGATCAAAAATGATCAAACCATGATCACAAATTGCGAAGAAAAGAGAGTGAATCGAAATGAATTAGTCGATAACATGAAATATCAAAAAAAAGCTGATATAGTACGTGAAAAAACCTTATCAAAGTATCAAAACGAGTAGAACATGGAGCGAATATGAGCATCTTCGCAAATTACGGAACACGCACAGGATACTTATTATAGGTCATGGGCAGAGAACCGAGCACAAACAGTGTATGAATAAACCATCAGCAAGACAAAATAATCATAGACACAGGATTAAAACGGGATCAAACGAGCGTATGTTCTGGGAAGATCCTTAATAACTCTCCGTTCATGGTTCTATAAATACAATCTAGTTGATTTGCGAAATAAATCCTTACGATTCAGATAATTAACTCTCTGATCACGAAAATCGCATCACATTAATCGAGCTCAATATGACTTCATTTATGGATAACGGGAGTCCGTTCTAAAAGGGCGGCTTACAAAAACTATCAAAAATGCGATATTCGATATACACGATCGAGAGTCAAAATAACAACTCAGATCAAGAATAGTGATAACAGAGAAAAGAGATTACGTTCTGATCTCTATAATAAATTGATCGATATATATATAGCACATAAAGCGATTAAAATGTGTATCAGAAAAGCAGTGCACTAGAAGAACGAGCTAAGAAAGACTGTGATGGTTAGATATAAAATATAGTGGCAGAGATGCAAAAAGGAAATACACTGAAAGTAGACTGGAGAATAACTAGACAAAGCAAAATGATTCGTGATTAAGAATTCTCTCAAACAAAAGATATATAAATCGGACAAATTGATGAATATCCTTTGGAGTTTGTGTCGTGAAATTTGCAAAAAACGGATTATATATAGAGTTATATGCAAATAAATACGTCGCTCTCAGACACGGACTATACAAGCGATGCAAAAAATTGCATCGTCTTTATATATTGCCATCTAACAACGATCCGAAAGAGCTAGAGCAATAATATTGATCTCAAAGCGCTAGTCAATGATCTCAACTGCGAAAGAAAATGCCAAGGACTTCTAAAATGAATCATAAAAAAAGCTAGAATTCAAAGCAGATCAATGAGAACAGATCAGAAGGGCATAAAAGAGCGTGATCAAAGATATGTCAGTACAATGGGTCAAAAAGGAAATAGAAATGAAGTGTAGTCAAGTACACAAATATTTATGTGATAAATATGAGCACAATATAATCCGGATCTCTATATATATTAGCTTAGATCAAAAGAGAGATAACAGGCACGTATCAATAGGGACGATTCAAAATAATATAGTGATCATAGAGCGCCGAACTCGAAAACTGATCAACATAATCGATCTCCACTAATAGATGGTGACCAAATATGTAAAGAGACAGATCATAGCTAAGCTGAGATATAAAGTCTGACATGAAATAGTCTTGATCAATACCACTGGATGATCAAGTAAGCCGATCAAAAGCGCGTCAATAAGACGATCAAATAGGTAATCAAATTCAAACGTAGATAAATAGTCATCTCAATATAGCTTATATAATAAGCAGGATATAAAAAGGAGAGTTAATTATATGTGTCGTGAGATCAATGTCTGAGATTCAAAATTTGTGAATTACTAAACAATTCGAGATCAATAGATAATATTGACATCGATTTCTTAATATGTTATTGCTTATCATAACTATACAATAATAGTGATTTCAAATATAAAATAATATAAAATAGACTTTACAAATAAAAAGCGTTTCAAGAGATAAAATGAGCGTATACTAAAAACGATGCATAAATGAGTAGTAATTCATAAAAGTGACGATTCAAAAGTATCAATCAAGGCATTACTCAATAAAAGTCGAGATACTAAAAGCGTTTCAAAAATCAGGTTCCTACTTGGCTGTATAAATAAAGCTGATTAAAAAGAGATCATAAGCGTGAATCATTAAACGATATAAAAAGACGAATTCAAATAAATAATTGATATAAATATAATAACGTCATAATAAGATGCAGTGTCAAATAGCATCTAATATAAGACTCACAATAAGTGATCAAACAGCTGAGATCCATCCACGGATCAAAATAATGTAAATTAATAAAATAACGCAAAATAATAGCCGAACAAAAGTTTATAGGTAAACTCATCAAATCTTACGATCAAAATCGCAACAAAACAAATTTATAAATTCCATATCATAAGAGCGACTCATAAAAGTGATTCAAAATTTGCTAAATATATATAGATAAATAATCGGAAAAAAACATCGATATTAAATAAAGCTATTCAAAAGCGAATTCAATAAAAATAAATCATATAAAATAAATATCAAAAATTTATAAAATAAACTGAATATGAAGCTGTATCTAAATAAAAGGTCGATTCAAAAGAATACGTAATATAAAAGTCTCGATTAAAGAACGATCAACATAAGTATAACAAATAATACTAAAAAAAAAGATATATTATTATTATATAAAAGTGCGATTAAAGCTCGCTGGTCTAAATATTTGATACATATATAAAAAGTCAATAAGGTTGATCGAAGATTATTATATTTACCTGGAACTGACTGAATATCAATATTTTATGATGTCCGGACATGCGATTCTGCTATTATAAGTAACATTAATATACTAAATAACTGAATCATAAATAATACCAAATAACTGAGCTCACATAGGTATAGGTATCAAGTACAAAGCTTACAATATTAGAATTACGATTATAAAAAGCGATTATAAAATAAGAAAGATCAATATAAAATGCGATATAATAAAGATTGTGATACATCAAGCTCTTTAAATTTTAAGCATGAGCAGAACCGGCCAGTGCCTAGCTTTGGTAAGCATGGCCGATAACGACTAGTGATTTAATATATTAGTATTAAAAATATAAATACTGAGAATAATAAAAGATAAATACATAGAATTAAAAACGTGAGATAAAAATAACTGCCACAATATAACTAAGATTAGAGACGAATCAAATAAAAACAATCTAATAAAAAGCGATCATAAAAAAGTCAGATATTTTATAAAAGGAGTAGGGGCTTGAATAGTTTAGAAAAATTTCGATTAATTCAAATAATAATAAAGCGATCTAAAAACGGTTAGCAATAGTGCTAAAAATGTTACCTCATCGAAGACGAGTGTCCTCCATAATAGCATAATATAATCAAAGGTCAGATCATATTTAAAGCTCAGTAAATCTAATAATTAAGGAGTATCTAACAGCGATATACAAAATAGTCGTGATATATTCATATAAAGCCATGAACGACTCAACTAAAAGCTTCGTAGTCACACGCTTGAGACGCAAGGCCCTTGGATTCTAAAATGAGTCGATTTACTCAATATAATATTGCATTACAAAAATACTTGCCTTTATAACAATTACTTTAACGTACAAATAAAGTAAAATTTTCAAATAGAATAGATCTATACCTAAAATAAACGATATAATAATAAGAGTGTGATCTAAATAATATATTATATATATATATATATATATATATGAGTCTGTATGTATATGGTTAGGGTAGCCCTTAGCTATAGAGGTGAAAAGCAAATTCAAAATAATCTTTGCTCCAACCCTTTAAATTTGTTCCTACTGGTTTTTCTAAAAACCTCTCCTATGGAAAATATTTCTTGATTAATCAATTAGAATCTTGCACCACGACGCTCAAAGTTTTTACCCAGGGCACATGGCTTCCAGGTCCCCGCCTCTTTGAGTATTAACGCCTCATAGCGGTGTTTCATGGGCTGCAAACCACTCCATTGTTGCCTGGTTTTGTTTCAAATTATTGTATTTTCTAACTTCAGTTTTATAATCCTTCTTATTTCTACGACATGAGATTCGGATTCAAAATCTAAAAGTCGCTCTTCAGGTGGTGTTTTTTCAAAGAATTGAATTGTTTTCGTTTTGTCGCAATCCTCTAATTGCTGTTGTTCCACTGATTGCCTTGGATTGTGACCATCAATAGGAGGTGGATTGAAATGGCTTCAGCTCCCACTATCTCCTTCCCTAAGGGCAGAGACGATTTTTTCTTTTCTGTACAGAGGGTACCTTTTAATCGAAAAAGAGAGTCCAATTAATTCTTCAGACAGATACCAAAGGTGTTGTAAAAATTTATTTAAAGCAGCATTTCCGACATTTGCATCAATGCTTGTCATAATCAAATTTAAGTTTTTTACTGAAACAAATATCATTCCTAGGCAGCTGGCGTACCCGGGAAATTGTGGTAATCATGACTCAATGCTATCCTGTCAAAATTTTAATCAAAAAACAGCCGATTTAGAAAAACAACAGTTAAGCAAAAAAAATTCTGCACCTATCCCACACAACAATACATCGAAACATTGTCCCAAGTGATGCTAGATATACTTTCGATTCAAAAATATGCTCTGTGATATGCCAAATGAAAGGAGTTTGCGAACAAAAAGCTTCCGAGAATCCTATCATATATAAAAGAGGGCCTAGTTAATTATGAATATTACTGATCAAACATAAAGGGCGATCTCAAAACAATGTGCAAATCAAAAGAATAGCAGTGTCAGGTTACAGAAAAGAGCAATAAATAAAGAGACACCGATGCAAAACCATGCAAGCAAAAGAAACAAAGCCCCTTTCACCTAAAAAGAAAGAATAAACTAAGATCAAAGGATTCCGTTCAAACTCCATCAGACGTTCCAGCATCGAAGTATCCCCATGCAAATTTAGAAAGCACGCGATCTAAACACAATCGATTCAGAGCAAGAGATCACAAGCCGTTTGTCATAAGCAAAAACTATCAAAAGCGATTCAAAAAAAGCGATATTATATACGAATAAACGTATTCATATACTTTAAATAATATGTCTCAGCACAAAACGATCAACGAAGTCCAAAAATGTGGATCAAAAAAGATCAGAATAGGCCGATCAGTAGGGACAAGGTTAGAGATTCCTTCGTTCCGAGAAAATGGATATTATTAATTTATCCGATTAAAATGGTTATAATACTAACAGGTGTGAGATCTGAGAAAAAGTCCAGTATCAATTAAAGATCGATAAGGCGATCAGAAAGCGAAATTCGTGAGAAGTGAAGAAAAGCGATTAAAGAACAGAAGAATTGGCAGAAAGACGCGATTATACAACCTACATGAAAATAGCAATGTCGATTCATAGAAAAAAGATCCAATAAAAGCGAGACTCTCATAAAATAAGGTCATCAAATTGATCGCGGCCGATAGATCCACGATCAAGGATGATAGAACATCGTTCAATCTATATAAGCTGTGAGATGAATGATATTCCTGTGATCACAAAAACTAACAAGTAATTTGCAAAGCCGATATACAGAAACACTTAGTGAAAACTGCGAATACAACGCAGTATCTATAAATGCAGTCAAAAAGAGATCTGAATCGAAATGCCTAATCAAGAAAACAAATTACACAAATAAGAGCACGATCTCAAACGTGAATCATAGAGAGCTGATTGACAGATAACATCGAGTATTTTCAGAATGACGAATAAAAAGCGATCATAACACTACTAGTTCAAAAGATCGAAATAAGGGAGTGTATTGAGAGAAAAGCCATCAAAAAGCGATCAGAGAAAGATAATAAAGCGTAGCTCAACTGGCATGCAAAAGCGAACATACTCTCATATAAGAGCGGATCAAATAGTCTAGATAAAAGTGGCCGATACTATAATAGAAATAGTTTATACTTAAGCGATATAAAGACAATATCAGAGATATACAAGGGCCGATCAGAATACTCTTAGTGAATTAGTTCCGTAGTGTTCTAGGAAGTTAGATCCTTCATCAAGTTTATAACATCCGAATCAAAGAAATCGATCCCAAGATAGACGAATATTAAAGAAAGTTTAGGATGCAATATATATCATGACCGATATTCATGAAAGTTCGATTCAATAATTGCTCAGATGCAATAGAACCGGAAGCAATATCAAATTGTTGTGTGATCAATAGCATATACCGAATTCAATAATAGATATAAAGGGAAATCGCAAAACAGAGTTCAAAAGCGGAGTAAATAAATGTACAAGAAGAGGACAATCAAGATATGAAAAATGAGATCTAGTAAAAGTATATATAAATGTCAAGAGACGTTTGCATCAGAAGCGGATCAATAGGATCAAATAAGTGGTTCAAAACTATCCAAAGGCAAAAGCGACTCAAAAGCTATCAAGAAGCGATCAAAAACACGATCAAAAGCGATAAAAAGCGATCAAAAAGACGAATATGAACTGCAGCTTCCCTAAGAGTGTTTCATAATTACGAAATCACAATATGTAGGGGCATGGGTTCAGCGATAGTATCGGAATTTAGATTATAGTGATTCAAATGTCCGATACAAAGATTCGTAAGATTAAGGAGCAGAGTCTAAAAACAAATAGTGTTTCAAAAGCTGATTCAATATATAAAAAAAGACGATTTTTTTCAAAAATTTTTTCGACGAAACGAGTCAGATAGAATGTGGCCGACCTCAACAAAAGCGATCAACAAGTGAAGGATCAAAAAAATAGAGCTCAATAAGGACGATCTCAAAAAGCGATCAAAAGGATCAAAAGCAATCAAAAAGGAGGATTCTACAAATCGTATATCTCTAGAATGGGAGTGAGATTCTAAACAAAACTGATTCAAAGAAACAAAAAGATGTCAAGGCTATCAAAGAGAGAGAGACAACTCTAAACTAACCGATGTCTATAGACTAAACTACAGTTGAAAAGCCGAATGGACATAGAAAAGAAATGTAGAATAGTATGCCCGATACAACATGTCTATTCAAAAAAACAGAACGCTGAAGCTGTTATGCATTAAAGAGAGCTTTTATCTAAGAAAGCCTCGCTATATAGACGTTCAGAAAAGCGATAAAAAAGCGAAGTTCATATTAAATCATGATTATAAATTGATTCTAATACAAACCCGTCTACAATTAAGTTTTCTCAATAACTGTGAGCAAGAGATCGTAGTCTTATTTAAAAACGCGATTCATAACTGCGCCTCTTACTCAAAAAGTCGATGTCAAAAAGGCCTCCCGAGTTCATATAGGGGATCAACAGGAATGTAATCAAGAAAAAAGTGAAAACATTGTAAATCTTCTTTCATAATCGTTTGTTGACATCAATAAAGGCAAGTAGACTCAATAGATATGTAGGATTTCATAAAGCGATCAGCATTTGAATCAAAAATGTTCTGTGTGATGAAAAAGGATTGAAAAGATATAAACACGTCTCATGGATCAATTAAATGTACTAGAGTGGAAAAAGCGGTACAGAGAGTAAGTTCATCCTTTGAAATTATTCACTAGATAAGTTTTACAGCTATTGTGCATAACATGTGTTATAAAAGCTACTTTCCGTTATAACAAGATGTTGGTTAATGATAGAATGCCATTTTTTCTCATCTTCAGAAAGTATTATAGACATGCGTACCTGAGATCATAGATACAAAGCGATAGGAGCGACCATTAATATAATCGAATTAATTTATGTATGTAATAAACGAGAGCTTCTCAAGATATAAGTAAGTGGCTTACATTAAATTTGGGATTGATAGTAGTATCCAAAACATGACTAATCAAATAGCTTTACTTTAAGAGAGAAGGGCCTTTGACGCTAAGAGCGTTTTCGTGAGACAAGAAAGTCTTTGCGCTATTTCTCTTTATAATACCCTATTTTCATTTTATTTTGTTTAAACTTTTGAAAAAATAGGTGTTAAACTAGTAGTTAATGTTATCGCGAATGGAAAAAAAAAGAAATGAAAATAAATAATAAGTGATTTATAATATAATATACATAATATATAGTAAAATAAATAATTAATAAATAATAATAATACATATAATATATATATAATAGTTAATAAAATCATGAAATTTAAATGAAATGTAAACATTCTGCTTTGTTTTGAGCCACCTTAGGCAATGGGTGCATCAGATGTGTTAGATGCGGAATAGCGATTGCCCTATTTTATCGACATTATATAGATAGGTTGGCAAGTTACTAATCTCTGTGTGCTGCAAAATAAACAACACGTTAAGCACTTATGCCTAAACGTGTACAAGAAACGTTGAATCGTGTGTTCTGCACACCAAAACGTAAGCAATTGTCATGAAACGTTCAAAAAACGGTCCAGGGAGCGTTACAAGTCAATTTCAATGATCCTTGTGCAAGATAGGTTTAATATTCAAATTCAAATTATTGCATAGAGAGTTTTCCTATAGATGTAAAAATTCCCAACAGCGGAGCTAAGATTCTAACTTTTGAATTTAGGACAGCTAATATATTATTATATTAGTATATATATACTAATATTATATATATTATATATATATATATATATATATATATTATATATATTATATAATTTATATATATATATTTATATATATATATTTCTATATATAAGTCCACTTGCTTATAGGCATAAATTCAAATTCTAACTATGTCTTCAGAGTTGATTGAAGAGAAAAAAGAAATGATTTAAGTTTCACTCTAAAGGATGATATTTATTATTTTTTTATTTTTTTTTTGTTTTCATTCATAATTTGGTTTATGTTACTTAGTTTAATCTTTTTTGCTTTATTTTTCGTTATAATTTTTCTTTGTACAGGTGTTGTATTACATGAATGAAAAAGTTTGCTTGAAGAAAAATCCTTATATATCTTTTGACGTCCCATTTTTATACATAAATGAGAAAAATCAGTTTGCAGTAAAAATAGCAAATTAAAAAGAATAAATTATATAATAAAACCTTCTGAGCAGGTTAAGAATAAGGTTTATTTATACATCTCTTAAAGCCGTTAAGGCTAACGAATGAGTTTAAAATACTAATAAAAATTTTGGCTTTTTTTGCAATACTTCAGTTAATCTCTTTCTAATATTTTGCGTTATTTTCTTCTACTGCTTTTATTTGATTTCTAACTATTGTCTCAGTAATTAGCCTTAAGTGAAAGTATTAGTATTATATTTTTTATTATTATTATTATTATTATTATTATTATTATTATTATATAATTATTATTATTATAATATTTTTTTAATTCTTTTATTTTATTATTATTATTAACATTAAATATTCAATCAGTTAAGTATTTTCAGTTTTCAATGTATATATATAAATTCAGTTCTTAAGCATTTTTTTATATTTTTTTTTTTAAATTATGATATTAGTAATTATATATTTTGATTAATTTTTATATTGATTTGTGATTATTTTATTAGATATTATTATATTTGTTATTAATTATTATTATTTATATTATATTGTTATTTTTTTATGATGAGGGTGTGTGGATTATTTGAGTGTATTATTTTTATTATTGTTATTATTTTATTATATTTTATTATTTATTATTATTATTATTATTATTATATTACATTATTATTTTTATTATTATTCATTATTATTATTTTATTATAATTATTATTATTGTTATTATTATTATTTATTATTTTTATTACATGATTATTATTCTTTATTATTTTTTATTATTATTATTATTATTGATTATTTAATTTTTATTATTATTATTACTACAATTATTATTATAATTATTATTATATTGTTTAATTATTATTATTAATTCAATTATTATTTTTATTCAATTATATTATTATTATTATTATTATTATTATTAGTATTTTATTATTATTTTAATTTATTATTATTATCATTATATTATTGATTATTATTATTTTTATTATTATTATTATATTATTATATATTTATTATTATTATATTATAATTTGTATTATTATTATATTTAATTATTATTTATTATTATTGATTGATTATTATGCTTCTGCTGATGTTTTCGTTATACATACAGTATAGTTGGAAATTTGTTTTTTCTTATAATTCTGTCGCGCTTGAAATTCCTATCTGTTTCGCTTATTCATGCTTTTCCCTGTAGGAGAAAAATCATTTATCAATTTAATTATTTCCCTAGAATCAAATCCGAGTGAATGCATCTCAATGACGTCGTTTAACGAACAAGTTGACGATCGCGAGGAAGAACAAATCTCCTTGAT